>VZQC01009012.1:100235-201936 GCA_009823505.1 Rhizomys pruinosus | reverse complement strand
AGGGCATCGGATTCCCCTGAACTGGACTTACAGATGGCTGTTAGCCACCATGTGCGTGCTGGGAATTGAACCCCAGGCTTCTGCAAGAGCAGATAGTGTTTTTCACCACAAAGCATTACTCCTGCCCCCTTTAATTACCATTTCAGTCTTACAGATACAGAAATTCTAGTTTTTCCAGAAAACACATATATCTTAATAAGACAGTGGAGAAGACAACAAATGTTAGATTTTGACTGTTGAGAAATTTAATTTTTGAGCATGCTAGTTGACATTTATATTTTTTCTCCTTCACAGTCTGGAGTCTATCTGATTCATTAGCTTCTCCAATCGATTGGTAGGACCAGATTTCCTTTCATCTTGAGTTTTTTTCTGACATGAATGCAATGGTTGGCTTTCATTTCCCTGAAAATATTTTGACAAATCCATCAGTGGTCATATTCATCATCCCATCAGGTCAATTGGAGGGCTCTCCATGACCAACATGCCCACCTTAACTTTTCAGATCAAGAAATCACCTGCCACCATCATTACCTGAGAGTTCAAACTGATAGCCTGCTGCCGCATGGCTTTTACAACATCATCACTGAGAAACTCCTTAACAATTATAAGTGTTTCTTCGTAGCTCTCGAATTGGGTTTCAGTGGTGACTGCAGCTTCATTTATTGCTGACATAGGATCTTATGTCAGCAATAAATGAAATCTTATTTCATCATAATTGCATCTTGATGTTTCTCTAAGAAGATATCTGATTTTTTTTTTTTTTTAAAAAGGATGGCCTGGTGTATTTGCATGGATGTCAACATTTTTATTACTTCTGTTTTTGAGATCTTTTACATATGTAATAAAGTTGCCAATACAACCTTTTGGCTTTTTGAAAATGGAACATCCGGCATCTGCAATGATGTCAACTGCTACACTGGCTTTTAACACCGGATTCTTCCAGCATATCTACAGCCATGGTGTGGATGGCTGTTTTAGACCCTAAGATATTGACTTCAATTCGACATTTAAATTCTACCATTCCAAGTGCGCACACTGACATATCATAATTGAAAATGGTATAAGCACACCGATGTTTGAACCAGAATGGGATGAATTTAACAGGTGGGCTGAGATTGAGACTATGATCCACCTTGCTTCTTTTCAAAAGAGGATACATGCTTCAGATATAAGTAGGCATCTCTAGAGTTCAGGCTTATCAAGTTCACTCTTTGTAGGAGTTTCCAAGGTGCTGATCAGGCTAATAGCACTGGGATTATTCACCAAAGTGTTAATTCCTCCAAATTTCTCAGTTGTTTTCTCCACTGCATGATTCATTTGATGTTCAGCACTCACCTCAACAACTCTTGGCCTGGCCTTTTCCCCAGCTGCTTCAATTTTTTCAGTAGCAATATAGATTGTCTCTGGGAGTTTCGGGTGTGACTTGGTGGTCTTGGCAGCCACAGCAATATTGGCTCCAGCCTTCCTGCTTTCAGTGTAACAGCTTTGCCAATAACTTGCCTTGCACCTGTGATACAAACTGTGCATCTTGCCAGCTTCCCAGTATTGGGCAGTATGACCTTCTATCCTCAGAGGACTTGGTGGCTCAAATATATATTTTTTAAAACCAAGCCATGTCAATGATTCTTGACTTACTGATGTTTCCAAACCCCTTTATGCTAGTAATGGTTTTAACAACATCAGAAATTGACCTGAGCTGCAGGAATTATAGAATGTTAATATAATGGCAAAGTATCTGTTTACATTTTCTTTCAATTTTGTTATAATTGCAATAGATTTTCCCTGCAGAAAATATCATGTAGAGATTTTCCTAAATCTAGTGGATTATTCTTGCTTTACTCACAACAATGTAAAAGCCATATATTCCACTTCTATTCAGGGCACTAAACTGTCAAGTCTGCTTCCAATCAGATGTTCAGGATCAAACTCATTTGATGAGTCACTGACAATGGATCTATAATCCTGTGTTAGAAAGGAAATATTGCTAGCAGTAATCTTTTATTCACTGGAGTGTATCTTTGTGGGAAAATATCATTCAAAATTAGAGACAACAGCATCTCTATTTGAAACTGCTGCTGCAGAAACATGACTCTTTGGTTCTGAGTTCTCCTTCCTGCATTGAATATAATGATTACAAAAATAATGGGAGAAAGGGAAAGGCAGGGAGGAAAGGAGAGTGTGAGGGAGACAAAGGGGGAAAATGGGGAGCTTTTCATCTTTAGGGGAGTCCTTTATTTAAAAAAAATTGCTGGGAGTGGTGTCTCACGCATTTAATCATAGCACTCAGGAGGCGGAAGCAGGTGAATCTTTGTGTTCAAGACCAGCCTGGTCTACAGAGTGAGTTCCAGGACAGCTGGGGCTACAGGGAGACCCTGTCTTGAAAAGACCAAAACAAACAAACAAACAAACAAACAAAAAAACCAAGCCCCGAAATTCCATCCAGACCTATTTCATGTTTCTTCTCACTAAATTTGTAACCAATAACAAAAATCACATTACACTTTTTAAGAAAGTTATGATAGGGCTGGGTATGGTGGCACATGCCTTTAATCCCAGCACTCAGAAGAAAACAAAACAAAACAAAACAAAACAAAACAAAACAAAACAGGTGGATCACTGTGAGACCAAGGGCAGCCTAATCTACATACTGAGGTCTAGGACAGCAGAGACTACATGTAAGCCCTGTCTCAAACACACAAATAAACAAAAATGTCCTGCTAATATGCCCTCATTTGTAAGTGAACATTTAATAGTATCTCTTATCTCACTCTATCCTCCCAGAGGATATTGCTAAATTCTGTTTGACTCTTTCTGAATTTTGTTAAAAGTGTGTTTAATCTGAATTTAGTATTTTCCTTTATATCTGGATAGAAAAGGGCTCAAATGAGATATTACCATGTATGTGATCTCTTAATTCTAATATCTTATATAATCTCACATTATAAATAACATTGCATTACTATAATACCTCAGTTGCAGGATTTCAAGTATAGCTTAAAATAAATAAGTAGTTGGATTCTAATAGTTACATATTTCTACATAACAAAGTACATGAAATGAATGTTGTAGCAAGTTAAACTGTAACTCTTTGGCTAGAGAATTGGCTGAATGCTTAAAATCACTGGGCGCTCTTGCACAGGACCCAGGTTTGGTACCCAGCACCCACATGGTAGCTAACATCCATCTGTAACTCCAGTTCCAGGAAATCTGATGCCTTCTTCATATCTTTGAGGGCACTTCACGACATTGGTGCACTTATATACATTGAAGGCAAGACACACATGCATGCAAAATAGATGAATAAAAATATTAAAATGGAAGTTATTAACATGAATATTAGAACTATTTACTTGATGTACTTGATGGATTTTCCATCCTTATTTTGTTCAGTTATATTTCACTTATTCCCCAATATATAAAAATATATTTGTCGGTCAATTTAAATTTTAAGTAAAAAAAAAATCTAATGACCTACAAGTTAAAATTCATAGTGAAATTGTCTGATTTTATAAACATATTTTCACACACTCATTTACTTTTTTACTTGATTCTTTGTCCACAAACTACATAGCAAACTGTTTATGTTCACTTCCTTCTCTACCTATAAGTTTCCAAAGGCAGTATCTAAGTACATTTAGCTCATGGGAGATTCATGGATAATTTTTAAAGTACTCTTCAATAAGTAGGCATTCAAAACTTCATAAAAAATATTGATTTAGCCAGGCATGGTGGCGTACTCCTTTAATTCCCACCGGGGAGGGGGCAGAGACAGGCAGATCTTTGTGAGTTCAAGTCCAGCCTGGTCTACGCAGTGAGTTCCAGGACAGCTGGGGCTACAAGGAGACCCTTGTAGCCCTTGTCTCAAAAAGGCCAAAAAAAAAAAAAAAAAAAAAAAAAAAAACCTAGCCCCGAAATTCCATCCAGACCTGTTTCATGTTTCTTCTCACTAAATTTGTAACCAATAACAAAAATAACACTGCAATTTTTAAGAAAGTTATGATAGGGCTGGGTATGGTGGCACCATTGCCTTATTCCACCACTCAGAAAAAAAACCACAAACACACAAAACAGGTCTGTCTATCACTGTAAGATCAAGGGCAGCCCCTACCTACATTAGTGCGTTCTAGGACATCAGAGACTACACGTAAAACCCTGTCTCAAACACACTAAATAAACAAAATGTCCTGCTAATATCGCCCTCATTTGTAAGTGAACATTTAATAGTATCTCTTATCTCACTCTATCCTCCCAGAGGATATTGCTAAATTCTGTTTGACTCTTTCTGAATTTTGTTAAAAGAGTGTTTAATCTGAATTTAGTATTTTTCCTTTATATCTGGATAGAAAAAGGGCTCAAATGAGATATTACTATGTATATGATCTTTTAATTCTAATATCTTATATAATCTCACGTTATAAATAACATTGCATTACTATAATACCTCAGTTGCAGGATTTCAAGTATAGCTTAAAATAAATAAGTAGTTTGATTCTAATAATTCTAATTTCTAGAAACCAATATTTTAAGGTTCTTGTAAGATAACAAAGTACATGAAATGAATGTTGTAGCAAATTTAACTGTAAATCTTTGGCTAGAGAATTGGCTGAATGCTTAAAATCACTGGGTGCTTCTGCACAGGACCCAGGTTTGTACCCAGCACCCCACATTGGTAGCTAACATCTCTGCAACTTCCGTTCCAGAAATCTTGAATGCTTTCTTCGTCATCTTTGAGGGCACTTCAGACAGTGTTGCACTTATATACATGAGGCAAGACACATTATGCATTGCAAATAGAAATAGATGAATAAAAATGACTAAGACTACTGGCCTAGCGGTTAGGAGCGCGCCGACGCTCTTGCAGAGGACCCGGGTTCGATCCCATCCACAACCATGGCGGCTGAAGCCGTCTGAAACTCAAATTCCAGGAGAAACTTTCAGTTCCAGGGGAATCCGCACCCTTCTTCTTTGTCCTCTGTGGCATTGCACGACACCGGTTCACAAACTTGCTGCCAGGACAGTACATTCATACACATACAGAAATAAATAAAATTAATAAAACACATTAAAACAAATTAAAATGGAAGTTATTAACATGAATATTAGAACTATTTAGTTGATGTATTTGATGGATTTTCCATCCTTATTTTGTTCAATTATATTTCACTTATTCCCCAATATATAAAAATATATTTGTCGGTCCATTTAAATTTTAAGTAAACAAAAAATATAATGACCTACATGTTCAAATTCATAGTGTCATTGTCTGATTTTATACAACCTATCTCAACACCATCATTTACATTTTTATTTGATTCTTGTCCCCACACTCCATTAGCAAACTGTTTTCTGTTCACTTCCTTCTCTACCTCTAAGTTTTCAAGGCAGAGTATTCTATCTCAGCCATTTACGGCTCCTAAGATTCATGGATAAATTTTTAAAGTCTCTTCAATACATGGGGCATTTCAAAAACTTCATTAAAAAATATTGATTTAAGCAGGGTTGTGGTGGCCACAATCTTTACTTCCCATGGGGGTGCGGGCAAGACAGAGACAGGCAGGCAGATTCTTGTGAGTTTCAAGTGCTCCAGCCTGGTCTACACAGTGAATTCCAGGATAGCTAAGGCCACAGGGAGAGCCTGACTGTAGAAGATAAAAAAAAAAATGATTTATCCAACAGAGTCATACCAAGGCAAATATAATTTAACCACTGACCAGCACACCATCTTCTTTTTCATCCAGGTGTGTTATATGCTAATGTGTAGAATTGTCAAGAAATAATAAAAATATACTATTTTGATTTCTTTACTTTAACTACCATCTTATTTTTGGTATATGCATGGAGGGTATTTATTCATATTTTAAATATAACAAAAATAAATAAAAAAAAAAAAAAAAATGTGAACTCCTAAACATATTTGGAATTACCATACAGTTTATTTTCAAAGGTAATAATTTTGGTATAAATGTGACATACATATAGGCATACTTTGTAGCAATACAAAATTAAAGGGAAAACAACAACAACAAAACGATGATCAAACGCACTGACTGAGAAAAACTTTTAAAAGTCTGAGAAAAAGATGCAAGATATGTATGGCAGAATGCATGAACTGGGGTGGGGGGGGCACGGAACCAGCAGCTGTTCTCTATTTCTTCAGTGACAGCTCACTTGAGTCTTGGTCATTGCTAGGTCCTGGTAACTTGATTGACAGATCACTTGGGTCTGGTGATTGCTAGGTCCTGGTAACTTGATTGACAGGTCACTTGGGTCTGGTGATTGCTAGGTCCGGCTAACTTGATTGACAGCTCACTTGAGTCTAGTGATTGCTAGGTCCCGCTGACTTGATTGCTCCCACTTGTGGACAAATGGGACTCACACTGCCACTTGGTGATATGTTTGGGACTTTTATTCTTTTCTCTTTTTTTTTTGATGGAGATTATTATTCTTTTTATTAGAAGACACATGCAGAGTGCTATTCTTTCAGAAAAACATGTTGTAGATAGCATTTATTCATACTCAAGCATTAACAGCTTTCAGCAGAAATAATTTTTATAAGTAGTTCTTATGTATTTATTAAAAATACCTCCAACAGATCATAAGTTCAAAAAAACATTTTTTTGGTTTGTTTTCAAGGGTTAAAACACTCTAAAAAAGTTAAAGAGGGATCATGATTGATGAAAGCCCTTAAGTCAATAGTAAGCACAAGAACTGTTACACAGAGAGCAAGGTTGATCAGGACAGGGATAGGATCACAGAGCCCGAGCAGCACAGGTCTGACAGGCCAGATTATGAGGATGCTGAGGATGTGCATCTGTGTTTGGCACATAAGTGAGCTAAGGTTAAGACCCAGGGACACAAAGAAAGAGACCCAGTTCCACATTAAAATACCAACAGAATCCAGCCACAAAATCGACCCTATGTTGCCGCAATAAAGGACAAAGTTGCAGAACTCAGGGGTGAGGGATAGCATAAAGTGGCCCTCAGGGCTCAACATGGCTTCAGTTAGGACCAGTATATAGGCAATATAACAGCAAGACAGCATCACTTGGCATCACTCAGCCTATTTACAGGACCTAGAGCTGCTGCCTGCAGCCCAGACTCAGCACTCGGCAGGCCCTTCTTCCTCCTGGATAGAAAGCCATCTGCTTTGCTAGTGTTGTCATTTGTTCCACCCAACTGTGCTCTGGGTCTTGTACAGGAGCAGTGTGGAGGGCTCACCCTCAATGCCTCTAACAAATTTTTGACATGATGTTTTGTAGGCATTAGCCAATACAATAATCCGTAGAATCAGAAAAGAAATGCAAAACTTAAAGGGGTGTGACCAGTATGTGAGGCACTAAGTATCTCTTAGTTGAAATGCAGAATATGTGTTTAATATGAGAACTGAGATTCAAGATTTCCATTACAGCTGGTAGAAAGGAAAACATACATTGAAAAATCAGAGATAATAACTGTCATATAAAATTTCATGGTTAATATCATTTAAATATAATCTTAAAGACATTCACTCAGAACAATCATTGGAGATTTTTAATATTAAAAATAGTCATTATATTGTGAATTTGATCACATTATTCTTACCAGTTGTGCAGTACATAAAGGGAAGATAAAGAATGTTCTCTGTATTTATCTTCATTGATTTGCTTTTTAGTTTTCAGAAGAAAAGACAGAAGATGAAAAGAAGAATATAAGAATGAATTCGGTTTGGATATTGTTTCAGAGCAAATAACTTAAAGATGTCTGTGGGAGAATGAACCATAAGGTCTGTGTCTCACAAAGAAAACTTGGAAAGTAAAAATACTAGGTGTCCATTAAATAAAAACATTTAAAAGAGAAATAATTTGAGACAGAACATATATCACTTGTTTTTCTCACTTAGTACAACAGCTTTCTAGTTCTATCCATTTACCTGTGATTTTCATGTTGTGATTTTTCTTTATCACTAAGGAGAACTCCACTGTGTAAATGTACCACCTTTTTATTATCAGTTCATCAGTTGAGGGACACTTAGTTTGTTTCCATTTCTTAGCTATTGTGAAAAGAGCAGGAACAAACATTGCTGTGCAAGTATTTCTGTAGTAGGATGAGTCTGTTTGGTATATGCCAAGGAACAATATGACCACATCATGTGGTAGATTTATTTTTAGTTTTATAACAGTTTTCCATACTAATTTCCATAGTGGTTACATCAGTTTGCCATCCCAGGAATAATGGATGAAGGTTCTTCTTTCCCAGCATCCATTCCAGCATTTGATGTCATAAGTTATTTAATCTTAACGATTCTGATTGGGGTTAGATTAAATCTTAAAGAAGTTTTGATTTGTATTTCTCTGTTTTAAAGAATTTTGGACCTTTTTTTTTTTGGTCTTTTTGAGACAGGGTCTCCTGGTAGCTCCGGCTGTCCTGGAACTCGCTATGTAGACCAGGTTAGCCTTGAACTCACAAAGATCAGCCTGCCCTGTCTCCCAAGTGCTAGGATTAAAAGCGTGTGCCACCACGCCCTGCTGAATTTTGGACACTTTTTAAAAATTTTTTTAAATTTAATTTTATTTATTTATGTATGTGTATGAATGTACTATCTGCATGCAGGTCTGTGCACCCGTGTCGTGCAATGCCGCGGAGGTCAGAAGAAGGTCTCGGATTCCCCTGGAACTGGAGTTCTCCTGGAATTGGAGTTTCAGATGGTTTTCGGCCACCATGTGGGTGCTGGGGATCGAACCCGGGTCCTCTGCAAGAGCAGTCGGCGCTCTCAACCGCTAGGCCATCTCTCCAGCCCCGAATTTTGGACACTTTTAAAGGTGTTTTGTTAGCCATTGCTATTTCTTTTTTTTTTTTTTTGAGAGCCCATTTTTTGGTTTTCTTGCTTTATTGTTTTTATGAATTCCTTGTATTTTCTGATATTAATCCTCCCTTAGACAAACAGCTGGAGAAGAATTTTTCCAACTCTTTTTCAATTGATTGGTTGTGGGCTTTGCTTTACAGAAGCTTTTTAATTTAACAAGGTCTTATTTGCAATTGTTGATTTTAATTGCTGAGAGACTGATGTCTGACTTAGAAAGTCCTTTCCTGTAATTATATCTTGTATGGTACCCTTTATGTTTCTTCTAACAGTTTCAGAGTTTCAGACTTCATATTGAAGTCTTGGATCCACTTTACATCTGCACAAAGTGAGAGGTAGGAATTCATTTTGTTAACACAGAGATCCAATTCTTCCAGCTCCATGGGAGGGAATTCATATTTGTTACTGTGAAGAAGCCAAATATGTAGGGCTGGAGAATTCAAAGATCTCCAGAAAAGCCTATGTTTGCCACATACCTAGACCAACCTGTTTTTTATTCTAAATATGCATCTTCATACTTACAGGCATGTATACATTTCACCCTTCATCTAAGAAGCTTCATTTTGCAAAAGATAGAGACAATTACGGAGTTCTAGAATTTCTGTAACCTAGAAAATAAGTGTTTCTGAGATGTGTCACATCATCAAAGCAACATCTACATATAGAATGAATGCATCTCTTACCAGAGAAGTTTCTTTATGCAGCAGATATTGATTAAACAGAAACCTGCAACTTGCTAATATGCAGAGACTCAGAGTCCAGAGGGTTCTTATCCCTGAACAAGACATTTATGTCAAACTTCTGCTTCCCAAGCCTTAGCTATCACTGAAGTAGAAAAGTCAGAAAAATTGTAAGACCCAGCGTTGGTGGATGACCACAAGGAAACAGAGTCTTCCAGAGAGCTGGTCACTTACTCAATATGAGCTCACAGCAATAGGGACAGCATGCTCAAGTCCCATTAACTTTAAACCAGACAAAATCCCAACATAGACATGGTGGAGTGGGTAAGAATACTGAACCCAACCTCAGGAGCTTTTTAGAAGTTGATGGCTGCTGGGAGAGGGAAAGACAGTGTCGTAGTGGGATAGACTCTTGTCAGGCCCAGTGATTGATCCACAATGAATGACATTTGTGGACAGATCAGACTCTATAGGCCAAATATAGTATATAATGTTTTATATATACATATATATGACACTGCATGAAATTGGCTGGGTATAGTAGGGGGAGGTACAAATAAGGGAAGATATTTAACTACATCAGACTATATTGGATGATAATCACAAAAATTCTCTAAAAAATTAAAGTTAAAAAGAGAGAGACATTTTGTCAGCAAATTATACTAATCAAGTGAATAGAGTAAGCATATCTTTGATTATAAATGTGAATGTTCCCTACAGGAAACATAGAGAATGAAGAGAGTTAGTGAAAACCTCTCATTCAATAGGGCTACCCAAATCAGTGGAAGTGAGACATTATTTAGAGTCTACTAAGGGTAAACAATATTTACTGGAGAAGATTTTCCTGATTTTTTTTTGTCTTTTTGAGACAATGTCTACCTGTGTAACCTCAGATTACCTAGAAATAGATCAGCCCATCTTTGATCTCACAGAGATCCACTTGACTTTGCTTATGGAGTTCTGGGATAAAGCTATGGGTCTCAGTGTCAGGTACCTGGTGGTTTTGATGGTAAAAATGAAGACAATGTGCCAAGGCTTAAGTACTCAATTGCTGAATAACTACTTTGGTTTACTTGAGATAAGATTTATCTTCTGACAGATAGCAACAGCCAAGGTTTATGTTGAAGTATTTCAATGGAGTAAGGATGAATTGTACAATACATTATTAGAAGAGTGGAATGAAAATGTATTTACATGAAAGTGTAAACTGAAAAAAAAAAGAAATTAAGTAAGATTACAGTGAGAATTACATGACTGGTGGAATTCCAGCTTTATTAACAATGTAAAATTTATTAACAATGTAAAACCCATTTGTCAGGGGAGATGTCCTCAGGCAAAGAGACGGAATAGTAGCTAAAATTGTGAGCAGAATTAGATCTCAAAAACACATATAAATATATCAGACAGTGGATTTCTTTGCTATTATGAATAAAGTATCAATAAACACGGGTGTGCAAGTATCTCTGCAATGGAATATGAGTATATTCCCAGGAGTAGTATAGATGTGCAGGCACACAATTTCTTGGCTTAGCTCTGGTAAGGAGGGGAGGAGGGGACTGTGGGAGAGTCACTGGAAGAAATAGAAAGATAAGGAAAGATAAGGACAAACATACAGACACAGACAGACTCAGAGAAAGCCCAGGAGAATAGTTTCTCTCTTTATTTATGCCAGCCGTGTCCTTATATACCAAGTTACTGTCCTCTGGGCAAGGAAGTGGGGTGCAGGTGAAAGGGAGGGACAAGTCACCTTGGCTCTAATGGGGGGGGCTGCAGAACTCCTGTTTGTGTAACAGGTAACTAGAGGTGTGACATTTTGCTCAATGCCTCAAGGGAATCTGGTCCTGAAACTTCACAGAGATAGGAGAAGCAAGAAAACATTGTAATATCCCAAGCCTTCCAGAGCTATAGATAACTCTCAGAGGCAACTGAATGCCTATATAGATATCAGATAACCCTCCTGGGAGGTCTTGGGACAGGTCTTGCAAGTTCTTGCCTCAAGCCACATAAACTTTCATTCCTACATAGGTGGGTTTGATGTTAGCTTTGTTTTAATTTTTCAGATTCCCTCCAAATTGATTTCCATGATAACTCTACTAATTTGCACTCCAACCACCAGAGAAAAAGGATTCCACTTTCCCCATAACCTCCATCCGTATTTGCTTTCAGACCTCTTGACTATACCCATTGAGATTGGAATGCATTTGTAACAAAATCATTTTAGTTTGCATTTCCATCCCAGGCTTGGGATGTTAAGCACATTTTGAAATGCTTAAGGACCATTGTGTTTCTTCCTTTTTAAATATTTAAATTACTTGTTTTTTGAGAGTTACATGAGTGTGCTGTATATATATAATTCTACCACTCCCACTGACACTCCATCTCCTCACATATTCTTTTACTTCCCTTTCAATTATTTGAGCTCTTCCTAAATTATTATGTCTACACACACATACACACATGATGGATATATATATATATATATATATATCCATCATATATATATATCCATCATATATATATATATATATATATGACAGAAAATACATGTTGTCTCTTCTAAGTGGTGCCTAGAGTGTAGTGTACACATGCATTTATATAAAGGAATGTAAATGTGGGTCAAGCCTGAACAACAAAAAGGAAAACTAGGACAGAGATCATGAGAGTAAAAAGAGGTGCTGAGTAAAAGGGAGGAAGGGCAGAAGGACATGCATGATATTAAGACAGAACACTGGGAAGGGTATGCAGGTGGGTGGAGAAAAATCCGAAAGGAAGATCTAGTAAACAACACTGTATTTGAAAATTCCATAATTGCATCTAAGTCTTTGTATGCTAATTAAAAATAAGTTAAAAAAAAAAAAAGACCAGGTGTGATGACGCATACTTTTTATATTAGTGCTGAGAAAGCAAAGAGAGGAAGTTCCCTGGGGCTGTCTACTCTCTGCTCCACCCCACCCAGTCCAGGCAGGTTTGAGGAGTTTCAGGAGAGTGGAAACATTCCCCTAACACAAACACGCACACACACCACACACACACACACACCACACACATCACACACACACACACACACACACACCAATACACCACTACAATCATGAGCAAGGAATGTATAGTACGAGAGAGAGAGAGAGAGAGAGAGAGAGAGAGAGACTAAGAGCCCATTTGATTTGGGAAGAGAAATGTGGAATAAAATGAAGAAGCAATAGCAATTATTTTATTCTTAATGTGTTTTGATAGAAATGAATTACAAGTTTACATTCTATAGGGAAAGTGGCCAGAGGAGAGGGAGTTTATGGAATTGTTTGAAATAAGATTCCAGTTCCCATTAAGAGATACTTTTTGTGTTTCCCCTGAGGATCCTACTGAAGAGGTTCAAATATTTAATGGCTAGCATAGCTTGCATTTAGGCTGATGATGAAAAATCAATTCTTGAAAGCATTCTGACTTTTTCATTTTATGCTGTTTTTATAAAGAGCTTAGAATCTAGCTTATATGTGCTTATGTACACTTTCAAGGACCTTCAGTAAATTAGATACAAGGTGACAAGTTGTTCTGAGGTACTGCCACCAAAACCTTAGTGCTGCTCTCAAAGTGAAAATGAAGCTTCAGAAAGGGGTATATTGTGTTTAAATTGGACAAAAGAATTGCCTGTTAAAACAATAAATTTTTAAGGCTATGTAATTTAGTGACATTAGTTTTAGATTACACTTTTCAATTATTCTCGAAGTCAGACAGAAGAAAAGGGAAGAAAAACTGATGTTGTGCTTGTGAAAGTAGAGTGAGTTCATAACTGCATGTCAGGTTGCAAGCTCTCACATATTTTAACCTTTTTATTGGACTCAGGTGTGCTAACTGTTGCTCCTGATTCCTTTGTCATTGTCTTGAACATTATCAGGATATGCACTTGCAGAAAGGGATCCATTCAGAAACGTTGTTTTTTCCTATGTAAAGAAAAACACCTTAAGAAGAAGAAATATTTCAAGCAGAAAAAAGTCCCTGGATATCTCAAGCAGAATATCAGCTCCTTGTACCACATTCCTTTGTTGAAGCCTGTTGAGATTGTTCTTATGATCAAATTTATTGTACTGCTATGTTAATGCTAAATTTATACTCTACAAGTAAAGACATAATAAAGCATATAGCTACACAGGCTGGAGAGATGGCTTAGTGTTTCAGAGCACTGGCTGGTCTTGCAGAGGACCCAGGTTTGATTCTCAGGATCCATATCAATTCACAATTCTAGTTCCACAACTTTAGTTCCAGGAAATGTGACACCCTCTTCTGACTCTGTAGTAATGCATGGCATAGGTGTACTTACATACATGTAGGCACTACGCTCATACACACAAACAAAAGAACAAGAAAAATAATAAATGAAGTTAAAATGTTCATAAAATTATTTTATGGCTATTTTATTTCTAATTAAGTTTATTTACTAAATCTAATTACATTCTAGTGATTCAAATTCACTTACTACTTAATGAGAGCCGATTTCTCAGTGAACCAAGAGACAGATATGCTGCTAATAAAAGCAGAGTAAAACTCAAAATTTAGGTTTTAAGAAGGACATTCATTTTATAGTATACTGCTACATTTGTGCATTGCTGTATTTTTTTAAAGCCTTTAATGACAAATGATGAATTTTTTTGCTGGCATTATACAAAGCATAACAAATATTCATGGGAAGCATGCATGCATATTCCATATGGTTTCTTGCTATATTAATTTTGTTGTGTTGAGAGATTAAAGCAGTAAGAAATTATTATTGCTGTGAAGATAATAAAAAAGACATCAGGTCTTATCATAATAACCTTCAACAATTGCACATTTAGACTCCATAAATATGTGGTGCCCTGCTGGCATGCCATAAACCAAATTATATAGCTTTGTCCCTGGAACTGTATAAAATATGATTACTGACACAAACATGTCCTTACAATCCTGGCTGCACAAGAGAAACTATCAGCTTCTAGAATGAATATAAAGAATAATGATCATCACCAATAAGAAAAAGTCATCAGTAAATTAGCAGTAGTTTTTAGTCTGAAATTTAAAGAATGAGAATTCTCAAGCTAATGTCATCATCTGTTTACAAATTCCTTAAGTTTAAGGACTGCTTTGGAATGAGGACAGCAAAAATATTCTAGTTGCAGAGTACCTATAAAGAGCTGAACATTTTCTTTCTATTCGAGTAACAAGCTGTCCGATTATCAAACAGAACATGTAAAGGAACAAAGGTTTCAAGAATTCTTTTATCCTTCAATTTTTCTCATAAAATTGAAAGAACAAATGCCAGACATTCAACTTCTCCAGCATGAGACATGGCTGCTTATTTGACTTGTGAGGCCCCTAGAATCAAGCTAAGTACTAGAAATGCAAACAGCCTACAGAGCTTCAAATCTAAGATTTCTGCATATGTGGACAAATTTGATAATTGCAGTTCCAAATGTCATCATGAGTATTCAAAACCTAAGAAATGGTGCAGCAATGTTAACTTAAGAAGTTACGTTGGGCCGTTTAATAATTTTATCTTCAGAATTTATGAACTACTGGTGAACTAAAACTAAAGCTTACACAGATTAGTGCTACAGTGTGTTGGCTCATTCAGACAGTCCTGATATCTAAAAGGTTGAAGCAGGAGAGTTGCCATGAAATCAGTTCTAGCCTGGGGTATATAATGAGCTTCAAGCCAAGTTAATCTATCAAATGAGATTTCCTCAAACATATTTGTGTTCATGTTTTACTTGGGAGATAGTTTCAAATTCATGCAGGAAATATAATCTATTGCTTTCTTATTCTAAGGATTACACAGCGTTCATTTTTGCATGTCATTTAATTATTATTTTGTCACTTGAAAATGTGTGAATAATTTCTGGTTAAAGAAAATTAAAATTTATATCTTCTATATATTGCATTTAAACATTATAAAATGAGCAGAGACAAAGTATAAAAGCTAAAGAATGTCATCCAATTTATATTTCGGTCTCTAATACAACAATAATTTACTTGCTAAGAAACTTTAAACCAATGTTTACATATAAACTTTTTAAAAGATTATTAAAACTTGTTATGCAGCCCTAAAATTTTTAGTATTTTAAAATTTTTATTGATTCAAATATTTCATACAATGTATTGTGATTATATGCAAACTATGTTTACCATCATCTCCTTCAAGCTATTTCCCCCTCAACACTGCATGTCCTGTATTAGCAAATGAAAAACCCATCTATCTTACAAGATATATCTGAACTGTGTGCCAGAGAAATCACATCTCACTAGAATGTCTATAGTGATCTATAATTCTTATATACAAGTGGGCCAAAGGGCACACTACATTTTCTTTTAATGCTTTATGTTGAGTATGTTGTTACTTACAAACTCTGCTGTCCTAGTTTGTCTTCCATTGCTGTGACAAAACACTCTGACCAACACCAACTTGGGGAGGAAAGGGTTTATTCAGCTTACATCTCCTGGGTCACAGTTCATCACTCAGGCAGCCCAAGGCAGGAACTTGGGGCAGGAACTTGGGGCAGGAACCAGGAGGCAGGAGCTGAAGCACAGGCCATGGAGGAATGCTGTTCACTGGCTTGCTCCCCTGGCTCATGCCCGGCCTACCTTCTTATACGGTACACAACAACCTGCCCAGGGTGGCACCACTCATTGTGGGCTAGGCCCTCCCACACTGCTCAACCATCAAGACAATACTCTACAGATGTGGCCACAGGCCAATCCCATGGAGCCAATTCCCCAAATGAGGCTCCCTCAACCCAGGTGTGTCAAGTTGACACTAAAGCTATCCAGCACATCTACCAACCTTTTTCTAGAATATCTATTCAATTTTGCACCATCAGCAATGAAGGAATATCCAGACATCAGAAATTTGCCAGTGTTTTGGACTGAGGCAACTGTGGTATTCCTGCAGGTCTATTTTCCTTTGTTTAATTTTCATTTTCTTAACATCATGTAAATTGTTTTGTTTCATGAGTATTATTATCATCTGTGTATTTTCTTTGGTAAAGTGTCTGTTCTCATATTTTGCCCATTTTAAAATACTGTTTTAATACTTATTCATGAGTTTTAAAATGTCCTTAATTTCCTTATGTTACAGTGCTTTGCACATACTTTTGCTCCCTCTCATCTGTTCAAATTCTAAAAATCAATGTTCAATCTTGATGTAATACACACTTCCAGATAGTCTACATAATTTATAGTATCAAACCTATTACACTGCTTATACATGCAAAAGCTCCACATAGGCTTTGAGAATGCATGTTTCATCAGGACAACAATATTTATGTTTTAGAAGTTATGTTATTAGCATTTTAAAATAGTATGTGGAATATTTCATGTCTCTAAAGGCTTCTAAATGAACAAGGAGTGAGTAGAGATCTTTTTCTAAAGAAAAAACCAGAAACCGCTTTTTGAAAGACTTGAATCATTGATGTTAAATCAGGCGCTTCTTTATCTTATCCTATACTATATCTGTTTATTAAAAGAAAACACTGTAATTGCCACCACAAAGAAATGTACAAATTTGCCACATAGTTGACCCTCTCTAGTCTCTAAGGAAAATTTCCTTAGTTCTATGGTCCAGGAAGTTGGTACCAATAGTGATATCAATGTAGTTGAAAAATAAAACTTGCCATCTTCCTGTAACCACATTAATATTTTATAGTTTACAATTTGTGAAATTTTTTATGGTATGTTCTTTATTATCTCCATATAAAAAATAAAACATGCAGCTCTTTATTATTTTTTAAATTTGATTTACTAGAGTTCAAATAACAGGACTATTTTTTATCACTTATAGCAGTTATGTTTTTCTTAGGAAAATCTCCAACTTCATTATTTTCCTAGAACAGCTAAGGACAATTGAATCTGATAGTTCACCATGTTCATGATTTTTACACTAAAGCAGTAGATGAATAAACCAGTCAGTGCTTGGTATCAGGGGTTATCATTGAACATAAGACACGGAATTTGCAAGGCGACTGTAAGGATATGTGTGGTGGGGGTAGGGTACAATCCTTGATGAAAAAACCAAGGTGGAGAATCACTGAGGAAATGAATTCCACTATCGTGCTTGATAGTGTCTGGAATGCTTACGAACAGTAAGGAAGCCAGTGTGATAGGAAGAAAAGGCAAAATTAAAGCAATGGCAACTCCCATTATGTATTTCCTATCTACCTTTCCATACTTCATATATTGAACCATTTCAATAGACTTCCAACATTCTAGCTATAAACATAACTTTATATAGGTGCATACAGAGATCAAAAAGTAGTGTGATTTACTTCATGTGTTCTATCTAGCCAACGGCAATGTTTTCACTGAAATCTAGGTGTTTGAAATATAAATTCATCTCAAATTCTGTTATAGCACATATCACACTTTATAAATAAAGGTAAAGCTCATATTTACAGTAGAAATTGCCATGCTTTGTAGTGTATCTAGTGCCTGGGTTTAACCAGCATTCTGACCACATCTTGCCTTTCCAGTAAAATCTCTTTTCAGTGGTTTACAAAAGGTTGAGCTTCATAAAGTTGTGTTCATCCATACCCATATTCTGCTTGATATGTATTTAAGTGAGCTCCAGAAAAGATTTCACTTGTCTGAAAGCTGGTTCTTAAAAAGCATTTAGTCAATATTTAAGTAATAGCTGTCAAATTGGAGGTATTTTTAAAAGCTGAATGGGTATTCAAATATACCTAAATTACAAAATCAACAAATAGCTTTTATACAGTTGCCATTTAATATAAAGCAGATGTAGTCTCATGCATGTTTTAAGTGAAAATAAATTTAAGAATATTTCACTGCAATATACAAATTAGCTGCAACTGAAATATATTCATTTCGTTTATTTCTTTTTAAAAGATTCAGTAATTGTCATATCCATGTCACTTAAGCAAAATACATTTCAAAGATGTAGTGAGAATGAATAAACTCTTATTCCTAGCACTAGTGGAAACAGTCAAAGCATGTGAGAAATGACTATAAAAATAATTAATATCTGAAGTAGAGGAATTTACCTAATGATTTAAAAACATTTTATTACTTTTATTTTAATTGTATGAGTGTATTGCTTGCATGTATAAGTGCACCTGTGTTGTGCAATACCCATGGAGGTCAGAAGAAAGCATTAGATAACCTGGAACTGGAGATATGGATGGTTGTTAGCTGACATGTGCATGCTGGGAACTGAATCCAGGTAGTCAGTCTACAAGAACTGCCAGTGCCTTTAACTGCTGAGCCAAACATATCTCCAGCCCTGATCCTTGTGAGGTTTTAAATTTGTAATTGATATTGTAAAATACTGTTAATTTCTTTATCCATTAACTTCTAGTACATATTATAAACCTCTTGACTGGCATATAAATCTTCCATTATAAACTTGCATAGAAGTTGAGAAGGGTATCTGCTTCCATGTTGCATTGGCTACATAGTGTCCAAATCAGTTTCCATTTGCCTTGAATAGTTAATATACTGCCATCATTCAAGACATATTCTTCAAGCTTCTTAGAAATCTAACTTCTCTTGACACAGAGACATGTACAAAAAAATAGAAAGTCTATTTTAGTTTCTGTTGCAAAATATACTAGCATATTTTATTTTATTTTATTTTATTTTTTTTTATTATTTATCTTTGTATGTGTATGAATGTACTGTCTGCATGCAGGTCTGTGCACCCGTGTCGTGCAATGCCACGGAAGTCAGAAGAGGGTCTCGGATTCCCCTAGAACTGGAGTTCTCCTGGAATTGGAGTTACAGACGGTTCTTAGCCGCCATGTGGGTGCTGGGGATCGAACCCGGGTCCTCTGCAAGAGCGTCGGTGCTCTTAACCGCTAGGCTATCTCTCCAGTCCCTTACTAGCATATTTTAAAACTTTTATTTTGTGTGTATGAATGTTTGGCCTGCATACATGTAAGTACACCACATATGTACAATGCCCGAGGAGGCAAAAACACAGTGTTGGTGTTGGAGTTCCTGGAACTGGATCGATGGACAATTGTTAGCCACCATGAAGGTGCTGGAAACTAATTCCGGGATCTCTGTCTGTAAGAACAACCGGTGCTCTTAACCACTGAGATATTTCTCCATTACCATACAATAAAAGTTTGTGCATTCATGGAAAGATAGAGCCCTAACTTCTTTACCAAATGAAGGAAGCATAAACAATTGGTCACAGTTAAATACAAATTTGAATATTTTGAATAGATATGAAATATGAAAATTTCAATATAAGTGTGCATAATGTATAAATGTATTGGATTGTAATGTATTAAAAAGTTTCCACTTAAAACATATATTCAGATGTTTTCAGTATATTTAACCATAATTGAAAAATCTTGATTTAATTAAGATGTCTTTCAGAAAGTAAATGGACAAATGTTTTGATACACATTGATAATGGGGTACATTTCAGCATTAAGAAGGACAACACTTAGTCATAAACAGTGCATAGAAATATTAAATATATATTATTACTAACTCAAAAAAGCAAATGTTTATATACTCTTTATTATCTCAGTAGTGTGACATATAGTAGAAAGCAAAGCTGTGGCACCTGTAAAAGAATCAGTGGAAGCTAGAGCTAATGGATGGAGCAGTGGCATTTCCCTGTATCATGTTGTAATTATTGACACATGTATTTGTCAAAATATCTACACTGTACAACGATGAAGTTGAACTATAATGCAATCTATGTGTCAGTGAGTGACAATGGGGTATTATAGACTGACTGTTTCTATGCAATGTATTACTATGGAACAAGGATGCTGATAGTCGTGGGTAGCTATGTGCCCAGGAGAGGACAGGAACTATATGGACACGTCCTCTGCCTCTGCTCTATTTTTCTGTTTTTAAATTGACCTTGTGAAATTTCAATTTCTGAATTGAAAACTGATTAAAATCCATTTTATAATAAACCTATTTTTAAGAATTATTTTGTAGGATCGAATGGTTAAGCCTGGACAAGTTGGCAGCCCATGAAAGAAAACAGCCAGAACTGACTAGAGACCAAGACATCAGCTCCAGAGAAAGTAGAGTGTTTTGCTTCTCATCCACCTGTGCCCCTTTCCTAAGCCTAGGGAACAATCTGCAGAAGAGGGGGCATGGTAGAATGTAAGGGCTTTGATTGGGGTTAATGGTGAAACTACAACAATATAGACTGGACACTCATTTGATCAACTTGATTGAACATACAAGCCCCCCCTGCTGTGTGGGTTTGGGCACAACTGCTTGCAAATTGGTTTTACATGAAGGATGCTTGTACTCACAAATTATCACTTATTGTTAAAAAAAAATGAAAACAAAACAAAACAAAAAAGCAGAGAAAGATGCAGAAAACTTACGGCAGAATGCAGGATCTGCGATGGGTAGGGGTGGAGTGGGGGGGAAGGGAAGGGGATATATGCCTGAACTGAATTGGAAAATTATGAAATACACAAAGCATCAATAAAAATAAATTAAAAAAAAAGAATTATTTCACTATTTTTTTGTAATTTCATTACAATATACTTTTATTAAATGTAGAGTTTCTTCCTCATCTGCATCCCCTGCAACTCCCACCCAATTTCATATAAAATAATATGCATTATATATAAAGGACTATAGAATCAAACCTGTGTCCCCAAATGTCCTTTGGTGGATCTCCATCCACTGGAGCCGAGATGGGACAACCTACCAAGAGTCACACCCTTGAAAGGCACTGACTCTCCCACTCCTGGTAGCCATTATTTGTCAATAAATCTTCAGGCAAGAGTTTTCTTACCCACCTCCCCATGTTCGTTTTTCTGGCTGGCACTTCTGTGGGACTTGTGCATGCTGTCTACATTGCTATGATTTCATATGAGTAGCTGACCAGCTCTCTAGAAAACTCTGTTTTCTTGTGGTCATCCATCACCACTGGTTTTTTCTTCCCTTTCTTCAACACTGATCTTTGATCTTTGAGAGTTGGAAGATTGATGTGTCTTATTCATGGATAATCATTTTGCAGTATTTTATTCTCTGCACATTGACCAGTTGTGGGTTTCTGTGTTAATCAGTTCCTGCTGTGGGTATAACACTAAACCATTAGGATTCAGTTTAATGCCATATCTATTTAGCAGAATATTATTATAAGACTAAGAATTAATTTTATTATAAAATGTATTACTTCTACTTTTTCTTAAATAGTAATTGGTATGTAAATTAAAAAAAAGAATAATTAAGGCCATGCAAGGTGGCACACATCTTGGATTCCAGCACTACAGAGGTAGAGGCAAGAAGATTTCTGTGATACTGAAGCATCATGATATACATAAGCAAATTCCTGGCCAGCTGGGGTTACAGAGAGACCCCGTCTCAAAATATCAAAAAAAAAAAGAATAATTAAATAAGTTTTAACATTTCTACACATTCTATAGCATTAAATGCATAAAAACAAGCAAGGTGGTCTTTAAAAATTGTCCAAATAGGGGGCTGGAGAGATGGCTCTTGCGAGGACCCAGGTTCGATTCCCAGCACCCACATGGCAGCTAAGAACTGTCTTTAACTCCAGTTCCAGGGGAATCCAATGCTCTCTTCTGACCTCCTCGGCATTGCATGAAATGGGCACATCAACCTATATGCAGACAGTACACTCTTACACATAGAAAAACTAAAAAAAATATTAAAAAAATAAATGTTTAAAAAATTGTCCAAATAATACTTTTAGGCAATGTTTCTACATTTCATTTTGGATAAGATTCAATAATTTAATATGCACATCCAATGATACTGATGTCATGAGTTTTCTTTTTCTTGATTTGGATATTTCATAACTTCTTTGTGTCCTTGATTTTTCTGGACACCAATTAAGGTCAAAATTTGTATTTTCTTACAATGCATAGACTTTTAAAATAATTTCTGTCTGAAACTGATTACAGAGTATTCCTTAAAATTAATTTTTAGTAATTAAATTTATTTGAAATGCTACAAAATAAGACACTTTATAAATAACATTTGATATGTGTAAGTATTTTATAGAATCTAAAATATCAATTTTCCTATACATTTATTATTTTCAGTAACATCTTTCCAAATTATTTCTTCTAGTATTATAAATGTACAGTGTATTTTTTACTTAAAACTATGTATTATTTTTATTTTACATTTATCAATGCATTGCCTGCAGGTAAGTATATTGTGGCCTTCTGTGTTCATTGCAGAGGAAGCTTCACTTGAAGAATATATTAATATTCTCTCTACTCCTTGCTCTGCTAGGTTCCATGAGCCTTAGATGTAGAGCTTTCATAAATGTCACATAGTGTAGTAAGCATGCTCCTTCCAAGACAGAAGCAACTTGGTCCTGCTAAGGGAAAAGGGGAGGAACAGCTACCAGTGGCTACCTGCTAACCTTTCAGGCTGGTGGTGGATCACCTTCCTCTAGCCCACCCATTAGCCTCCAACACCTTCACCAGACAGGGAACTGTTGATCCACTATTGGGACTCTCAGACTGACCTTGATTAACTCTCCCCCTCGTCATTCCCATTGGCACACCACACTCCCCATTCATGGAGATGCTGGCTCCGATGCTGGACTTCTCAGGTTGTCATTGGATAGGTTCTCCCCAGTCACTGCTAGCATTCAACACTCAAAACTCAAGCCCTCATGGGCTTTCACTTACACCCATGTGGAGTTACGGAACCTGGGATTTTGTCAGTTGGCAATGAAGATCCCTTTATAGTACTTACTACATCAGTTTTATAGCCACACTGATGTCATCCCTCACAGCCAATCACAGACCCCTGCAGCACTCCCCTGTATACATCTCTATTATGCCCCACATCATGTGCTGGGTAACAAGTAGGGTCACAAGATGAATCACGAGTTGCTGTGATTCTCTCTGTACCACATGCTGCTCTCACCTGCCAGGCAGGGTCACAGCCATCTTATGATCCACACTTGTGTCCCTGGGAGATGCTGGATGAAAAGCTAGCTCATTCATACCTAACTCAAACAGGATTTTCCCACAAAATAGGGCTAGACTCTCGGACATATATTCTCTGTGTGGCCAATTGTGTAACTCTATAATATTCTTCATCTTTTGCAAAAAAAAAAAAAAAAAAAGAAGCTTCTTTGATGAGTGGTGAATTGTATGCTCCTCTGTAAATATAAGGATCCATATTTAGCTCAGTTAGAAATTTCATTTGTCTTGAGATGTGACAGAGATAGAATTTTCTCTAGGATCTATGACTTCTCAATCCATGTCTATTTGACTATATTTACAAAACCTCCCATGAGTTCCCTCATGTTGAGAGGGTTTTAAGTCCAGTTGGATAGCATTTTATTACACCCTAGATGAAAGTTCTACGACTACAATAATATAGTGTGGTGTGACAGTCATTGTGGTTATTAGGCTTTACAGCTGGGCTGAACCATTGATAGATTTTTCTCTCTTAGCAGCTTGCATAGCATCCTCTAGAATTATGAGAGCTAGTCTTCAGATACTAGGCTTCCAGGTCACTTCCATTTCCATTGTTCCAAGTCCTGTGTCTGAAGTGTGTCCTGCCTTCAGCAATAGGGTATTACCTTCAAGTTCTTAGAGGTAATCAAGTTATTTGGCAATAACCCATGGCAGTCTCGTGGAGTATCCTGATCAACAATTGAAGGGATGTTTTCCCCTGTCTGGCACTATGCCTCTTGTTACATAGCCTTCAGGTATATACATGCACTCATATTCAGATATTGTATGTGTATTTTTCATGGGCTTTTGTCTTAATACATTTCCCTCTAGCTATTCACACTGCCTATGCTTTATTTATCTCTTTTCTCTCCCTCCCTTTCTAAACTCTCTCCCTCTCCTCAGTTAAAATAATGCACATTTTCCCATGTTCCCCTTAATCAACATGTCTCCTTTATTAAATTGCATTTTTCTTCTTCATGTGTATCAGCTTTTCTTTTCTGTGATATATAAAAGATTATTTCCCCTTTGTATTGTAATTAAGTTTTAATTGGCACTAATTTCACTGGATTTTAGGAAAGTACTGACAGCTAATCAGAAGCTTGCAATACATGAGTTTGGTGTTTTTAGTCAGACATAGTTATTGTGGAAAAGAATTCATCAATTAGCATTTTACAAAATTTAACAACTAAATTTGTTTTATTTATCATTGCAGTTGGTCTGAATTGTCTTCAGATGGGATTTCTAGCAAAGATAAAGATCATATTAGGTGCCTCTTGATCCATTTTGAGTTTATAGCCAGCCAAAAAAAAGAACAATTTTCTATATGATAGTCTCCTGATGTTCACAAGGCACTTAACCTTCACATATTTTTTAAAGTCTTAAAATACTGTGACTTTTTTGAACATATGCAAAAGTATCTTTATCATTATTGAACAGATAATTTACTCATTTACTCAGTAACTTACTATATGAAATTTAAATAAATGACAATATAATAAGCAAGAAAATCCTCTCTAATTTTGTTCAAGTATTCTTAACCACCTATGATATGATTTTATGGGATAACAGTCTTATATTCTAGAAAGATGTATTTCAGTAGTTTATATTTATATTTGTTATGTTACTGTAGCTTTGATAAGATATGACAACCAAGGAAACTTATAGAAAAAAAGCATTTATTTGGATTTTGGTCCTGGGAAGAGTTTGTAATTATCAGGTAAGTATGGAGCAGAAATTATAGAGATTACATGTTCAAGCAGCTGCAGGAAGCAGAGTATCTGGAATATGGATAGGAAGAGGCTCAAAGTCTGCCACATCTGACTGCTTCCTCCAGTAAGGCCACACCATCTAAAATACCCCCAAACAGCTCCACCAACTGAAGACAAAATATTCAAATACTTGTCTACTCTATCCAGGATATTTTCATTCAAACCACCACAATATTACAGATATTTCATATTCTTACTATCTCAAAAACTTAAGGAAAAAATATTACTACACATTAAATTATGTTTGAATCATTTCCATTGTGGAAATTTTATTTATGAAATACTATTTATTTTAAAAATATTTTATTTATCAACTTTACTTCACTCATATGAGTGCTTTGACTGCATGGATGTAAAAGGGCCATGCAATGTGTAGGATCCTCTAGAACTTGAGTTAGAGACAACTGTTAGCTCCCAAATGGGTTCTAAGAACTGAACCCAGTTTTCTGGAAGAGCATCCAGTGTTCTTAATCACCGAGCCATCTCTCTGGTCCCTAAAATACTGTTTTAGTCTTGTAAAAACTATTGATAGTTACAGCAAAAATAAAAATACACATATATATATATATATAATGTAAAATGTCTAAAATATAAGGTATAAGAACTTGCCTCAAAGAAATATAAATCAGATTACTGTAAATAAAACAATAAGAAAAATTGACTCATTAACTTGTGAAAAACAATGTTTTGTGGCTAAGATATAAAGCAAATATTTAATATACCTCTTTTTCAATAAATATCATATTGAATTTATGTGCACCTCATATAATATATCTTAATCATATTTAGACTCTCTCCCCTATCTGAATCCTCCAAAGTACCCCACAAGTGTCAATTCACTCTGTCATATATATTAGGGCCTACTGGGTCAATTTTGTGTCCCTAGATATCTTCGGTGTGAATTTATCCACTGGAACCTTTAACATAGTTATTAAAAGTCTGTGTGCACAAACAGAATTTAGGTGCCAACAAATAATTGTATATTTAAAAATGAAGAAAATATATGCCTTTTATTTGGACACAAGTAACACTAAAGCATTCATTCAAAGTTTAATGCAAATTATGAAATTGAACTTCTATAATTTTAAATTATAGAATTTTTGAATGATACTTTGACACAGCTTGGGTGATGCTACAATGTCTGAAACTCACCCCAGTGTGTGAAAATATGAGGCTTCAAACTCTCATTTGGTGGAAAAAAATAGACTATGGATCATCCTCAAACCAGAAACCATAACATCCATTCTGGCAAAAGAAACTCAAGGAAATGCTGGGGTTAACTTTATTCAAAAAGTACAAATCTTTCTTGTCAGCTCTGCTTTGTCAGCAACTTCTTCCAATTGCCTTGGTGATAAAACAGAATAATGCTTATTTCATAGGATATTCTTCATAAATATTAGTGTTTTATGTATATATGTTAAGTGTATATGTATTAGCCTAGGTATTTGAGATTTTAGATCATAGAAATTTGCACAGTAGGCATTTGCTGAAGTAAGAATAGATATTTTCATATATATTCATATAGACATATATATATATATATGTATATATATATATATGTGTGTGCATGTGTTTTATGAGCTTTTACTCTGTAAAAAGACAATATCAGACTATACGTGTTTATCACTCAATGAGCAGGAAATTAAGGGTCAGCAATAGAAACTAGTGATTTAACATTGATTTGTTTAAATGGTATTAGCCTGAGTAGAATTTCCTATAGTGATGCCTACCTTGATTTTCCTCAGCAAAATCTTTAACTACCAAACTATGCAATTAGAGCCTTTCCTTATATTCTTTTATGGCGATGCTTATCAAATTTCTTTTTCACTGATTAAATTGCCTAGGCTTCTTCAATGCTTTATCGTTGAAAAACAAAACACAACAAAATATACCACAAGACTCCACATGCTCAGAGCTTAAGAATAATGATTTATATTGACAGAATGCCTATATTAAAATAATACTACTAATCTCTCTACTTATTTGGATGCAAAGGAAAAGTCTCTAATGATAATTGTTGCTAGATTAGCCAATTTCTCTTTATGCTCCCCACATAAAATGGAACAGAATAAATCACTTATTTATTAGGACTACAGTATAAACAATAAAATGTTATCAAAATGTAATGGATGAAATAGACTCTAAAGGTCTCTTTCTACTACATGAATTTTCCCCTTTTAATGTATATTTTTTAAAAATACATTTAATCTGGGCTTTGGCGTGGTGTGTGTGTGTGTGTGTGTGTGTGTGTGTGTGTGTGTGCGCGCGCGCGCGCGCGTGTGTTTATGTCATCTTAGTACTTGGGCCTCACGGGCAATTGGATCTCTGTGATTTTCTGGCTAGCTAAAGTTACATACTGAGACTGCATTGAGAAAAGAAAAGCACAAAGTAGAATTTAAAAAGTAACCCAAAATCCTCAAAATATCTACATAATTCTCAAAATAGTTTCTTTATATTGCCAGGAAATATTTTTTCTAAGTTCTTAATGTGGTTGCATTCCTTTGTTTTTGTTTTTGTTTTTCCATTTTTACTCTAGGTAGAGATTTAGAGATTATAAGGAAAGGAGACCAAGTTTAAAACCATGACATTAAAAAAAAATAAAAGACAAATTTATCAGCATGCCATTCAGATATTGACAAAAAGGCTTATATTATGGGTGAGATATTTATTCATTTTTCTAGAGTAATATAAAATTAAAGGGAGAAAAGTGAACCCCAAAACATATTTTGGCATTAACATACAGTTTATTCCCAGAGGTCATAATTTTGATACATATGTGTTGTTTATATAGGCATAATTTGGAGTAATACAAAGGGGAGGGAACAACAACAACATAAGGACTGGATCAAAGAACTGACTGATACAGTTAAATTCTGCTCAAAACAACAAGCTTCTGCAGAAAAAATATCCTTTGAAACACGGAGAGAAAGATGCAAGATATGTATGGCAGAATGCATAAACTGGGATTTGGGGAGGGGCAGGGAGAGGGGAAGGTCTCCAAATTGGAATGAAAAATGATGTATGAAATAAACAAAATGTCAATAAAAAGAACATTAAAATAAAGGGAAAATGTGAACTCCTAAACATATTTTGGAATGAACATAGTTTATTTTCAGAGGTCATAATTTTGGTATATATGTCACACACACACACACATATATGTGTGTGTGTGTGTGTGTGTGTGTGTATATGTGTGTGTGTGTGTGTGTGTGTGTAATACAAATGGGAGGGAACAACAACAAAAGGACTGGGTCAAAGAACTGACTGAAACAGTTAACTTCGGCCCAAAATAATAAACCACTGCAGAGGAAAACTTTAAAAAGACTGAGAAAAAGATGGAAGGCGTGTATGGCAGATTGCATGAAGTGGGATGGGGGGATATGAAAAAGGGAATGTATCTAAACTGGACTGAGAAATGATATATGAAATACACAAAAGATCAACAAAATATTTTATTTAAAAAAGGCCTATGTTATTTTCTAGCTTTTTTTTTTTCAGAACAATGTAAGTTTGTAAAATAACAGGTGAGTTTCACTTCATAAGCACAACGACTGTGAGCGTTGGTAGAAGACAATCTCATGAGTGGTGCACACATCAAGATATGTGTTCTATTTTAAATTAGTTTCTCTCTCTCTCCCTCTCTCTTTCTCTCTCTCTCTCCCTCCCTCCCTCCCTCCCTCCCTCCTTAAGGTATAAAAACCACAATACTTGGATTGATTACTTTTTTTTTAATTGATGCTTTGTGTATTTCATACATCATTTTCCAATTCAGTTCAGGCATATTTCCCTTTCCCTTCCTCCCACCCCACCCCACCCCATCCCAGATCATGCATTCTGCCATAACTGTCCCGCATCTTTCAGTTTTTTTTTCATTTTTTAGCAATAAGTGATAATTTATGAGTACAAGCATCCTTCATGTAAAACCAATTTGCAGGCAGTTGTGCCCAAACTCACACAGCCCATGGGTCCCACCATCCAGCTGGGCGGGGAGGGGGGCTTGTATGTTCAATCAAGTTGATCAAATGAGTGTCCAGACTATATTGCTGTAGTTTCAACATTCACCCCAATCGCATCCTTTACATTCTACCACGCCCACTCTTCCGCAAATTGTTCCCTAAGCTTAGAAAAGGGGCACAGGTGGATGAGAGGCAAAACAGTCTGTGCAGCAGAGGCAGCCATATGCCTGTATATTCCAAATCTAATTGGCTATTGGCTCTCTCCTTGGAGGAATAACCCACGGCTGATGCCACAAGCTTACATCCTCTAATGGTTAGGAGATGTTATAAGCCACAGTAAGACCCTGTCATATTTTACAGAAAAAAATGTAATTCATGGATTAACATACCATCCCAACATCTGTGTCTATACCAAAGTAACCTACCATAACTATTAGTACAGTTTAAATACCTATATATCTAATTGCTTGTGCTTCATTAGTAAGATTGAAAGGTTATTCCTGGACAAACTGTCAGCCATGAAAGGAAACAGCCAGAATTGACCAGAGTCCAAGACAACAGCTCCAGAGAAAGTAGACTGTTTTGATTATCTACTTTTTATAGTAATTACGAGACAATTTCCTGTGAACAGTGTCTGTCTCTTAATCACAGAAACAGCATGGTACTGAGCAAGTGATCTGCCACACACCTTACTTTGAACAGCATTTTCAAAAAGAACTATATTAAGTAAAATCCTAAAGGGCTCTGAAGTAAATGATGAGGATTCTTTTCCACTTGATTTAACAAGGATAGAAAACTTAATGGAAGTGCATTATAAATTTATAGGTCCTAATAATCACTGGTTACTTTGATTGTTCTTCTTCTTGATGTTAATTGCCATTATATTTTCAGAAACCATGCAAAAGAAAAAGTGGCAATTCATCATACAAGACTATTATACACTACCCAAGCCTACATAACAATGAAAGGCTAACTTTATTTAAAAATCTAAGAATGCAGAAAGGGGGTCAGTTGCATAAGAGGATGTTGACCAGAAGAACAAGGGTGATAGAGATACTGGGCATGTAGTGGTGGAGGGGGATGAATAGAAAAAAGTACACATGAAGATGTCATAATGAAGCTCTCTAATATCTATGCTAACTTTAAAAGACAATATGATAGATTACCTAAGGGATGCTAAAAACTCCACCAGAAACCTCCTAGCAACAATTAAGTTTCGGTAAGGTGACATGATACAAAATTAACCTAGAAAAATCAGTAGCCTTCTTTTACACCAACAACAAGCAACTGAAGAAGGAATACAAGGAGACCTTTGCACTCACAATTGCCTCAAAAACAATAAAACACCTAGGAACAAACCTACCAAATACACCAAAGACCTTTACCACAAAAATTTTAAGCCCCTGAAGAAGGAGATTGAAGAAGACAGGACAAGATGGAAAGACCTCCCATGCTCATTAATTAGAAAAATCAATATAGTAAAAATATCCATTCTACCTAAATTAATATATAGATTCAATGCAATCCCAATTAAAGTCCCCAAGAGTTTCTTCACAAGCTCTCAAAAAAAAAAAAACCCAATAATCTTAATTTCATATGGATTAAGAAAAGACCTCGAATATCCAAAGCAACCCTGAACAGAAATAGCAATATGGGGATGGGGGGGGGTCTGTATACCAGACTTCAAACTATACTACGGGGGTATAGTTATAAAAACAGCCTGGTACTGCCATAAAAACAGACCTGTAGACCAATGGAACAAAACTGAAGATCCAAACTTGAGCACTTCAGTTTTAGCCACCTCATATTTGATAAAGTGGCCAAGAAGAGTCAGTGGAGGAAAGATAGCATCTTCAGCAAATGGTGTTGGCAAAACTGGATTACCACTTGGAGAAGAATAAAGTTAAACTTTTACCTCTCGCTCTGTACAAAAATCAACTCCAAATGGATCAAAGACCTCAACGTGAAACCCGAAATTGTGAAGGTAATAGAAGAAATCCTTGGCAGCAACCTATGAGACATAGACATAGGAGAGGACTTTCTAAATCAGACAGCAACTGTGCAGGAAATATGGTCAACAATTGACAAGTGCTACCTCATTAAACTCAAAAGCTTCTGTACATCGAAAGAAACAATCAGGGAAGTGAAGAGAAAACCCAGAGAGTGGGAGGAAACCTTCACCACTGATACATCTGAGAGAGCATTAATTTCCAGAATATATAAACTACTCAAAAAACAAAGAAGCAAGAAACAAATGACTCACTCAGAAGATGGGAGTAAATCGCTGAACAGAGACTTCACCAGTGAGTAAATACAGATGGCTGAGAAACATCTTAAAAAGTGTTCAGCATCACTAATAATTAAGGAAATGCAGATTAAAACCACTTTAAGATATCCTCTCACTCTGATAAGACTGGCTAGGATCACAAAAACAAATGATACCAAATGCTGGAGAGGTTGTAGGCAAAAGGGAACACTCATCCACTGCTGGTGGAAATGTAAACTCATAAAACCACTATGGAAAGCAGTGTGGAGAAGCCTTAAAAGACTCAAAACGAGCCTACCACCAGACTCAGTCATAACACTCGGGTATATACCCAAAAGACGCATCCTACTGCAGAGATACATGCACAGCATGTGTATTGCAGCTGTCTTCACAATAGCAAAGAGCTGTAATCAACCCAAGTTCCCCTCAACCAACAAATGGATAGAGAAAATGTGGCACATCTACACAATGGAGTTCTATGCAGTGATAAGAAAGATGACATCATGAACTTTGCAGGTAAATGGATGGAACTAGAAGATATTATGTTAAGTGAAATAACACAGTCCCAGAAAAACAAACAATGAATGGTATCCCTCATCTGTGGATGCTAGCACCAAATACCTAGTTGTAACACATACTGAGCAACGTTAACATTATATTCCTGTTTATCTAAAAAACAACTGTGCTCTTATGTTAATTCCTTAACAGGTTCTAGAATTAACCTACCATTTATTTTCAGACTTTGGAATTTTGTTATACTGGTGAAGGGTATGTATTCATATTTTTGAGTAATATAAAATCAAAAAGGAAAAATGTGAATCCTGAAATATGATTTTGAAATAACATAGTTTGTTTTCAAATGACATATCACATGATGAAGCAATAAAAGTTGGAGGGAATAACAACAAAAGAACTGAGACCAAAAAAAAAAAAACGACTGAAACAGTGAATTTCTCCCCCAAATAATAATCCTCTGCTTTGAAAAAAACTTTGGAAAGACTCAGAAAATGAAGAAAGACACGTATGGGTGAATGCATGAAGTTGGCTGGGGTTGGGGATATGAAAAGGGAAACGAGTCTAAATTGGACTGAGAACAACCATTACTAACTCCAATGGCATGGTATCCAAGGTTCTCTTCTGGCTTCTGGGATATCATATGACAAGTGTGCACTTACATACATGCATGGACACACTCATACAACATGAAAAAGAAATAAATACATTTTAAAATTATAAAACACAAGTTGCTTAGGTTGGGTTTAGATTTTGTACCCACTTATCCATGTGTTCTGGTATTTTGTCTGGTTGAGCTTGCATCGGACTTGTACATACTCTCATAAATGATGAAGGGTAAGGGAACATATTCAAAAATGAAAGTCGTATAAATAAAATTTCATAGTATTGAAAAATATGAAAAAAATGGCTGAGAAATACTTCAAACAATGTTCAATAACTTTATCATGAGAGAAATGCAAATTAGAACTACCGAGATTTCACCTTACCTTAGAATGGTTAAGATCTAAAAATAACAAGGACAAATGCTGATGAGGATTTAGGGAGAGGGAACAATTATCCGTTGCCGGTCAGAATGCATGCTGGTTCAGCCAGTATGGAAATCAGTGAGGAAATTCCTCAAAAAGCTAGAAATAGAACTACTCTATGACCCAGCCATATCACTCCTGAAAAATTCTATATCCTAGAAGAGATGATCATTATTCCTCTTTTATTTATGTCTATGAATGTACTGTCTGCATGTAGGTCTGTGCACCCGTGTCGTGCAATGCCATGGAGGTCAGAAGAGGGCGTCAGATTCCCCTGGAACTGGAGTTAAAGATGGTTCTCAGCCACCATGTGGGTGCTGGGGATCGAACCCAGGTCTTCTGCAAGAGCAGTTGGCACTCTTAACTACTAGGCTGTCTCTCCAGCCCCCATTTCTCCTCTTTTCACAACCATCAAGAAATGGAAACAGCCTAGATAACCATCTAAGGATGAATAGATAATGAAATACTGTAAGTTACATAATGGGCTATTATTCAGCTACTAAAATAAAAATTATAAACTTTTCAGTTAAATAGAAGGAACAGAAAATAATCATCCTGAGTGAAGTAACCCATACCCAGAAAGCCAAATATTTCAGGTTTTGTCTCATAGCCTGATGCTAGCTTTGAGTTCTTAGATGTGCATACTCTGATTGGAACATCCAGAGAGGTTCAGGAAACTAATACACGGCCATGGGTTGGGGACACTTCCTATAATGGGTGGTAGAATACAGTGATATATAGGGGGAAAACAGATAATAGAGGAGGAAGGGTTAAATGGAGTGGGGAATGGGAGAGCAAGGGAGGAGTATGTGGAAGGTAATGACCACAAATGGCTGTATTAGTTTCCTGAACCTCTCTGGATGTTCTAATCAGAGTATGCACATCTAAGAACTCAAAGCTAGCATCAGGCTATGAGACAAAACCTGAAATATTTGGCTTTCTGGGTATGGGTTACTTCACTCAGGATGATTATTTTCTTTTTTTTAAAAAAAAAAGCAAAGAATCAATGAAAAAAAAAAGCTTCTTAAACAAACAAAATATTAATATATATATATATATATATTATATGATAATAAATACAATAGAAGATAGATAGAGAAGATGATAGATAGATAGATAGATATTAAAAGGAGTTATAACAGGGGGAAATTAGCATTACTAGGCACTGTAGTCTATCAAAGTAAATGGACTCTCTCTTTGAAGCTGTTGACCTGAGATTTCATAGACCTTCAAACCATAGTGACATTAGCCCTCCTCTTGGTTAATTGGAGGTGTGGCTCTTTTCATGAGCTTTTATACAGAAGGACATGTCTTGACCTAATAGGACTGATGTCTCTGTAGCACACTAAAAGAGACTATAGACAGAAGAAGGGTTATTTGAGTACAAAAATCAACCACACACAATCCAAGGAGAAAAGCCAGGAAAACATAGCCATGCCAGTATTTTGGTGCTCTCTTTTCGATCTCAAATATTATGGAAATTTTTCTTTATTTTTAACATATTTATTTTTTTTTTTTTTTTTATTAAAAAAAATCCCAGCACTCAGGAGGCAGAGGCAGGTGATCTCTGAGTTCAAGGCGAGCCTGATCTACATAGCGAGCTCAAGGCCAGCTAGGACCAAAGGAGACCTTATCTCAAAAAAGACAAATAAACAAAAAAAAAAAAAACTAAACAAACCAAATCCATAGGGGTGATATACTGATACTGATTTGCCTGCCTTAGCAGACTAATAAAATTTTTGAAAAATATCTATTAGGAAATAATTTAAATCAGAATAAAATAATAAAAATGTATTTCAAATTGAAGCTTTTAGAATTTCAAAGCAGACAATGCAACTATTTTTTTTTTGACATGAGGGTCTTCCTATAGTGCTGTTGTCCTCAACAATCTTACAGAAATTGAATGTTTGGATTAAAAGCCATACCACCAGGTCAGACTAAGAAAATATATTTTGCGATTGAGAGCAATTCCCCAAAGGGATAACCAAAGCAATGCAATGCAAATCCATTTGGGTAATTAATTAATTAATTAATGGGGAATACTGGCCTACTATTTAAAACACACACATTTCAGGGCTGGAGAGATGTCTTAGTGGTTAAGAGTGCCAACTGCTCTTGCAGAGGACCTGGGTTTGATCCCCAGCACCCACATGACTGCTGAGAACCGTCTATAACTCCAGTTCCAGGGGAATCAGACACCCTCTTCTGACCTCCATGGCATTGCACGACACAGGTGCACAAACCTACATGCAGACAGTACATTCATACACATAAAAAATAAATAAAATTTAAAAAATACACAAATTTATTTTTAACTCTTTAATTTTTATTGAACGCATTTTATTCATTTCTTAATCAAATTTAGACTCATTTCCCCATCCATGCCCACACCTCAGGCTCCCCCCGTCCCCTGTCATAGTTCATGGATTCTTTCATACACAAGTCCTGTCTTGCATCTTTTTCTCAGTTATTTATATCCTTTTCGGTGCACAGGTTTGCTGTTTTGGTCAGTTCATTGAATAGGTTTTTCTCTCTTTTTTTTTTGTTCCCCTTTGATTTTATATTATTCCAAAATATGCATAGATACACCACACACGTAAATCAAAATTATAAAATCTGAAAATAAAGTATAGGTTAATTCCAAAGCACATTTAGAGATTCACATTTTTCACAGTAAATTCACATGTGGGTAAAAAGAAGTATAACCTTACATTCTCTCTCTTTTTTTTTATAATATGAATATGAATATTCCTATATGATAGAACACCTCATAGGATTATATAAGGATAAATTATGAATGGTTGTAGTATGTATCAATAAAAAGAGAAAATATTATTTTACAAAATATTTTTAACTGTTAAACATAATCTTTTTATTTATTTTTTTACCAAAAGATGTCATGTTTTCCCCAAGGAAGTCCTTGAAGATTCCTCCTTGGCAAACCCAAACAACCATCAATCCTGCCCTGTGCTCCACACTGGGGTCCCTCCCCCACCATGGTCACCCAAATGAGGTCCAGCAAGCGTGTGTCCTATCTTGATCTTCCTGCACTGGCCTCCATGACACAGCCTGAGTAGTCCAACAATGGCAGTCTACACTCTGAAGAGGCTGAAATCCCAGTAGCCACTCAGTCTACAAGCTGGATATCTTAGTTTTCCTCATCTGGCATTGAAGGTTTGAAGGATTCTCAAGTTTTATATCTGAAGTACAATTTCTCAGACCTTATTGATTATTTATTTCTGGTTATACTTTCCTTTTGTTTGCTTAAGGCCACACAGTTAGCCCAGATTAACCAAGGTTTTGTTTTCTCAAGGTCAGTTGAGGATCTGGAAAATTTCTGATTACACCATTTAGCTGAGAAATTGGACAGGGAGAATTCTGAGTCAAATTCAACAAAGCAACTACATTATGAAGAAATCAAAAATAATTTGAACACACAATAGAAACAGCTCATCATTAAAGATTTTAAAGGAAAGAAAATGGATTCACGTGAAGCAGTTTGATGACATTTTATTATGCTGTAAAGAAGGAAAATATGAACCAAACACATTGGGGTAATCATATAGATAATCAAATATAAAGGTCTCAGAACAGTCATCATAAGTATGTAAATATTCAAGAAACCAATATTTTTAAATTCAGGAAAGAAGTAAGTTAGATATATGATAGGCAATAAGAAATAGTGATAGATAATGCATATAGATAGGTGACATGGTAAGGTTAGATGACATCATGAGCTTTGCAGATAAATGGCTGGAGCTAGAAGATATTATGCTGAGTGAAGTAACAGTCCCAGAAAAACAAACGATGAATAGTATCCCTCATTTGTGGATGCTAGTGCCAATTACCTAATTGTATGGCAAATTGAGCAACATCAATGTGATCTGAAAACAACTGTGCTCTTATATTGTGAATCCCTTAAAAATAATTAAAAAAAAACTTGTTTATGGAAAAATGTAAAATATAAGTGTCCTTAAAAAAAAGATAGGTGACATGTATATTCTTTAACTTTAAACTGGCTAGTATATAACTGATTCATGCCTTTTATAATTAAGTTAGGATAGAATTATCCAAAGGTTTTATGGTCTGGGAAGGAATGAGAATACATGAAAAATTGAATACATTTTATGATGTTTTATGAATGTGTCTGTAAAATACATCTTGGAAAAAATCTAGCCTGTCATCAAAATAAAACTGCTGGAGATACGGAAATATTTATTTGTTTACATACTGGTTTTAGTTTCGTAATGCTACCAGAAATTAGCACATATGATAGAGATCCCCACAAAAGCTAATCATTTGGGGTCTTAGCAGAATAAAATATTCAAACCTCTTTTCTGGAATACTTAACCGATACTGAAGTTACATGGAGACAAGAGGAGGAGAGGAAAGGGCATGGGAGGGATGGGAAGAGAAAGGAGGGGGAAGAGACAGAGAGAAAAAGAGAGAACACATATGAGTGAATTGTGATTTGATGAGAAACAAATGACTTCCCAATTATTTGTGTTTTCACATTGTTCAGAATTATTTCTTTTGTTTTAAACGTATTCAAACTGAGAGGTACACTCCAATAATCTGGTTCCTAACATTCATAGTATATAGTAATATGAACATCTGGAATAAAGGCTATGAATTCATAAGAAATTAAGCTTTCTGTTCAGAAATAATAGTGATTCTATTACTATTAACATGATAGACTATCCTCCATGGCAAAGAAGAAATTTCATTCATCATGTGGGCTTACAGTTTGAGTTTAAAGTATGGAGTAAAGAAAATTGAGGTAAAGTCTATGAAATGTCGAAAAATTTTAATTCTGTAAGTAGAAATACAAAACCAGTGTCATGTAATTTACATCTAACATGAAACATGGAAGATAAAGTCTCTTGTATCTTTTCCCCATAAAAACCTTTGACAAAGGAAACTGCTACAGTTGCAATTTTCCCTGAATCTATGTAAGGAGGATATTCAATTAAAACTCACCAAATTATGAAACACAGTTAATTATATATAAACTTGTCTTAGTTCAGCATCCCTTATAAATGTCTGAGAGCGAGGTTAGCAAATGGAAATTTATTGGAAGGTTAAAGGAGAGTTGATGAGACAAGGCTTGAGTGGCAGTGCAGGAACCCATTTAATCAATGTGTGGAGCTGTGACATAGGAATAGAACTTCAGAAGTGATCTGCCTTGAGGCAGGGCATTCAGACTTTGAATGGAAACTGCTCCAAGAAGATAGTGTAAAGCAGTAAGAATATGCTAGCTGAAGGCAATTCCTCAAGCTGCTCTCAGCTGAGCTATCAACTGCCTGGTACTCTCAGCTGCTAAACAAATGGAGAGCTCTGGCCACAAGAGAGAATCTTATTTATGCATTGTGGCACGCATTATAGTCCATTCATGGAACTGCTTTATTTATGTGAATAATGTTGAAAAGAGCTCTTGCAGTATTTCTGCTCTCTTTCTCTTGGAAAACTTATACAATGATGTAAACAAACCTAGAAGCTATAAGAGGTTTTCATAATCTGTATTCTACTAATCCTTCTATTTTTATTATTATCATGGCAGCCTGACTGAGGTGGAGACTCAGACCTATAGACTCCAGAGCGTCAAGATCTGCACCACCTATGAGTGTTTCCCAGATCTGTTTATCATCACAATGTTGGGCCCTGTGGGCCCTAGAGAATGCAGCCTACTGTAACCCCCTGAACCTGACTATAGAGTTTAACGACCTGTCTCTGGCCGGTCACTTCAGCATAAGAGTGACTCAGCATAGCCTGACCTGAAAATGCCTACAACTGATGTGGCGAGTTACTATTGGCCCAAAGCTATCCCCCTCTCCTCTCCCACCTTCTTTACTCCACCCCTCCCGCCAAGCATATATAAGCCGCTGCCTGATGCAATAAAGTGAGTCCTCGATTCGACGAGCTCCCTGTCTGGTGTGTTCTCTTGCGGACCATCCACACTAGTCATCCCGCTCAGCCCCATCCACCCAGGAGGCTGGCTGGTTCGAACCTCTTCTTCCCCGTCCCTCTTCAGGTGACACCCCACATCACAATGCTTGAGCTTCTCTACAGACCATGAAAGTGCCAAAAATAGTCTGTTATTTGTACTATTCTGTACTTTACCTTTTTGAAAAATCATCTTATTATTATGCTGAGAATGATTCTTGTGAGATCAGCTTTAAGCAGATTTTTTTTTGCCATTTTGAGATGGGGTATCCCTGTAGCCCAAGCTGTCCTGGAACTTACTATGTGGACCAGGCTGACCTTAAACTCACAAAGATCCACCTGTCTCTGCCTCCTGAGTGCTGAGATTAAAGGCAGCTATCACCATACCAGGCTAAACAGACTTTTTAGAAATTATTTTTATTCTATCCATACGAGTGTATTCCCTGCATGTATATAAGTTTACCCATGTCTTGCAATGCTTGTGGAGGTCAGATGAAGATGTTGGATGCCCTGCAACTGCATTTACAGATGGTTATTAGCCACCATGTGGGTGCTGGGAATCAAACCCAGGTCCTTTGAAAGAGCAGTCAGTGCTCTTCTTAACCACTGAGCTATCTCCCCAGCTCTAAACAGACTTTTAGTTGCTTGAAAGAATACTGCCAACTCTAGGCCCAAACATAAGATGGGAATCTTTAATTTATTCATTTTCTTTTTTTTTGTTGTTGTCATCTTTTTTATTTGTTTATTATTTTTAAAGGATTCACAATATAAGAGCACAGTTAATTTCAGATCACATTGATTTGCTCTGTTTGCCATACAATTAGGTAATTGGTGCTAGCATCCACAAGTGAGGGATACCACTCGCTGTTTGTTTTTCTGGAACTGTGTTACTTCACTCAGCATGATATCTTGTAGCTCCAGCCATTTACCTGCAAAGTTCATGATGTCATCTTTCTTTATCTCTGCATAGAACTCCATTGTGTAGATGTACCACATTTTCTCTATCCACTCCTCAGTTGAGGGGCACTTGGGTTGGTTCCAGCTCCTTGCTATTGAGAAGAGAGCTTTGCTTCAAGTGGTATTGGGAAATCCCCAATCTCCAAAATGTATTCATTTTCTATGATGGTAATGTATAATCATTCTACTGTGCCTTCCCCATTGGACAACTGACATTCAATGATCCACAGTGTTTTGACTTTTTGCTCTTTGTTCTTTTTTCATGTCTCCCACATTCTCAACCCACATGGAACTCACCATGCAGCCCAGGCTGGCCTGGATGTCACAAAGTGCTGGTATTAAAGTGGTGTGCCACCACTACCTGCTTTCAATACTCTGCCTCAGTTTGACAATTTTTGATCTCACTTTTAAGTGGAATCATGTAGTATTTATAATTGCAGTCCCAAGTAGTTTCCATTTGCATAATGCAGTTATGAGAGAAAAAGTTTTCTTCAAAATGTATCATAGAAAAACAACTTAAATTCTGATTATCTAGAGATAACATTTGTGCATCTTGTTCTAAAGAGATTGAAAAGCAAAAAATAAAACAATCGATATTGAAAAGTTATGTGGATTATAATATTCACTACAGGGTTACATACAACAGCAATATTGTAAACATTCTCAAAGCAAAGTGAGTGAAAGGATATAGAAAGTGAGAGACAAGTTCGATTCCTAGCACCCACATGGCCGCTAACAATCATCTTTAACTCTAGTTCCAGGGGAATCCGATGCCCTCTTCTGACCTCCACAGCATTGCATGACACAGGTGCACCAACCTACATGCAGAAAGTACACTCACACACATAAAAAATAATAAATAAATACAAAAAAATTAAAAAGGGGATTTATGGTTTTAGGGCTTCCCTTAATGAAGGTTTATTGCTCCCCTGCAATTCACACATTCTATCATATTCTTTCAACCGGTCTAGCGCATGTTTTTTTTTCCATAAAGTGACTAGTCCTCAATTTTAGACTTGGCTTTCAGATTTACTACTTCATAGGCAAATCACTTATCACTATCCTTTAATTCATTGTATTTTTACTCAGCTATTGTTTTCCACACAAAGTAATTGACTAAGTGGGTACTCTTCAAGACGGTATCTCCTATATGGCTTTCTTACTTATCACTTTATGTTTAGAATTCACCTACAATACAGCCATCAAAGACTTTCATTTCCTCTCTAGTCCAGGTCAAAGTATATCTATTCCTGTGGCCTTATGTAACACCTAAGCTGAAGAATGAAGAAACTCTGCAAGTACTTATCACCAGGACTGAGGTCATAAAGGTATTTGTGTTCTTTGGACTTACCTTTGATAAATACAATGTATTTATCAGAGCAATTTGCTCCTGGCTGAACCCCTCATCTTGGAGGGAAGCAGGTGTGAAAAATGATGTCCTAAAGGAAGGTAAATAGCAGAATATTTTTTTTTTTTTGGTCTTTTCAAGACAGGGTCTCCCTGTAGTCCCAGCTGTCCTGGAACTCACTCTGTAGTCCAGGCTGGCCTTGAACTCACAAAGATCCGCCTGCCTCTGCCTCCTGAGTGCTAGGATTAAAGGCGTGCGCCACCACGCTCGGCTAATAGCAGAATATTTTAAGGGGGAAGTGAAATACTGTATCATTCTGGGAGGCACAATATACACAGGAAGTAAACAACTCAGAAGCTCTAGTAAGACCCTAAAATTGACCAGTTTCTCTAGGCTCTTCCCTCCTCAGTTATTTATCAGCTCCCAGGACTGCTGTGGGCCAGTCTTAGCCAAGCTGAGCTTCCTAGAAGTTGCCTTAGTTCAGTCAAGCTATTTAAATGAAGCAAAACCCAGCTGAACTGCTTTGAAAATGTCTGTCATTGGCTCCCTGAGGTGAATAGACATTTGTTCAGTCGCTGCAGGAATAATGCCACACAACATATATCAAATTATGGTGGACTGTGTGGGCTTGGTCTTTACAAATTTATACTTTTGACTCAAAACAGATGCTGATGGGCATTTTTGATTACACAGCTAATGCTATTTTACTTTTAGGGTTCTGCCTCTCCTCAGGCAGAACCGAATGTCAACAACTATTTTATAGATAAGGCTTCATATAAAACCCCTCAATTCTCAAGTTTAACTCTCTTTTGGAGCTTGCTGTAAATACATAGACTATCTTTTCATGTTTTAAAAAGTATCTTTGAAAATTAACTGTGCTGATGTGAATCAGAAATGACCCCCATAAAGCTCATGTGATTAAACATTTGATCCCAAATCAGTAGCACTGTTTAGGAAAGTTGTAGAACCCATAAGAAGTGTAGGCTTGCTGGAAGAAGTACCTCATTGCCAGTTGACCTTTTGGGGTTTATTGCCTCATTCCAAGTCCTATTCACTTTCTCTGCTTCCCCTGCATGGATGAAAATCTTATCATTCAGCTATCTTCAGAAACTCAAGAAGTCTGCTGACTCAACAAGCTGCACAGCAGAAATGCATCCTTTCATCTGTTGTCAGTGTCCCCTCTGAGCTGACTAGACATTCACATTTCCCTAGGAAGAGTTACAAAATGAGTGCTATCTCTCCCGCTTAAGGAATGACTGATCGCTTGTCAATATGTACAGTTGTAAATGAGTGAGCATTACATTTGCAGTTTTGTTCTTTCTTGTCTCTTATTCTGGACTTCATATTGTTAGGACACACCGAACCTCACCCCAGACCCTAGGCAGAGATATCTTCTGCATCTAATTCAACTAGAAACTTCCTCATTCTGGGCCTAGATCCTAGGCAGGAACAAAAAACTATTTTCAGCATCAGAAACAGGACAGGACTTACTCTAGACCTTTGACAGAGCCAGTCAGAAAAGAAAAAAAAAAAAAATTCCCTGATTCAAGATGATCCAGCAGACAATCTTGCAGTTGTGTGACATGGAAACCTAATGTGCCCCACTCCTTTTTGCATTGCGAGCCCCCAATTAACTTCTTCCTTAGCCCACTTAAAAACTTTGCCAGGCAATTGATTGCTGGCTTACTCGTTCTTGAGATAAAAAGCTAGTCCTGTGTGCCCAGTAACCTTGTTCCACTTTTGGGGGCCTCTTGCTTCCTTTCTCACGATGCATCTCTGATCACAGACACTAACACAAATCTAGAATGCTATAAATAAGTGCAGCTCTTTATTTTTGTTTGTTTGTTTTGTTTGTCTGGTTTAATAGCAGCAGGCAATATTGGTAATGATATTTCAGAGGCTTTCTACATAGCTTTTACTTCTCTCTTACGTCCAGCAAAGTATACAATCTTCTTCCTTTTCTCTTTTGAAGATTTATTTATTTTTCTTTTTTTTTTTTGTGGATGGCTATTTAGTTCGGATGTTAAGTATGTGTAGCATGTACATTCCTGGTCCCCACAGATGGGCCCTCTGCAAGAGTATCATGTTGATCTTCCCCACTGAGCCATTTCTTGATCAGTTTTCTGTTTTAATATCCTATTTCTGGGTTGGAGAGATGGCCTAGCGGTTAAGAGCGCTGGCCGCTCTTTCAGAGGACCCGGGTTCATTCCCCAGCACCCACATGGTGGCTGAGAACCATCTGTAACTCTAATTCCAGGAGAAGTCCAGTTCCAGGGGAATCCGAGACCTTCTTCTGACCTCCGCGGCATTGCACGACACAGGTGCACAAACCTACATGCAGACAGTACATTCATACACATAAAAAATAAATAAAATTAAAAAAAATCCTATTTCTTGACAAATACTGTGCTCAAATTTGTATATATATATATATATATATATATATATATATATATGACAATTTGCACACAATCTGTCAAAGGAAATTCAGTTTTATACAAATATTTACAAAACTTACCTTTTAACAATATTTAGAATTTCCTAGAATAGGTTAACTTTATTAGAATATATTTGGATTTTTCAGTAATTTCAGGATATATGAGTAATTTCATATTTTCCAAAAAGGAAATAACTTCAAGTTTATTTTTTATTTTTACACTTATTTAAATATATATAAGCTTGAATATTAAATACTCTTTGTACATTTTTCATGATGTAAACAAGATGAAAGAATGTATGTCCAAAAATCCAACCTTTCAGAAAATGCTAGAAGCAATTAAAAGGACAGAGGAAAGGAGCACCTATCCTCAAGCAGCTAGAGAGAGAATTTAATAAAGTATAACTGTGAGAATATAAACCTAGACCAAGAATGCAAACAGAAAATAAAGTGAAAGGAAGAAACACACATCTCTCAATAATAACCTTAAATATTAATGGTCTAAATTCCCCAATCAAAAGATATACACTGATACTAAAAAAGAAATATTTTTTATTATGTTAAATATTTTATTATACTAATTCACTACTGTTAGTATAAGTTAGTATTTGGAGTCATAAATATAAAATATAGCTGACTATCTTATTTAACGCATCTAAAATGCAGTCTTAAGTGGTGACAAATGGAGATACAAAGAGATGTCAAATGTCCTCCTTCTCCTGTTAGATGTTAGTTTCTCTCCCATTCTATTGAAAATTTAGTCTAAAGACTAAACCTTGTATTCATTTTCTAGGGACGCCTTATCAAAAAATGATGCTCTGATGTGAAAAACAGACTTTTATTTTCTGTAGGTTATGGGGCATCTGAGGTCAAGAAGTAGCATGATACCCTTTGTTTCTGGCTCGTAGATAGCCATTTCCCCTCACTCCTTTATTGTTTATTACACTTATTGTGTGTATGTGTATAGCTATGCATGCCACAGATCACATGTCAATTTTAAAGAATAACCTGTGAGAGTAGGTTTGCTCTTTCAATCTTGTGGGTTCTGGGAATTTAACTCAGTCTGTCAAAATAGGTGGCTTTACCTGCTGAGCTACCTTGTCAGTCTTCCCTCTGTCTCTTTACATGGTCTCTTTTCATATCTACAGTCAAATTTCCTAGTTTTGTTCAAGGACACCTTTCTCCTACTGCATTAACACTCATTCTGACATAATTTTAATAATATAATTTTAATTATCCCTTTAAATATTCCACAGCTACTTATTTCCCATCTTAATATTTGGAAGTTAGGTCTTTGACAAATAAATCTGAGCATTAAATAACTTTCTCAAATTCAGATAAAATGGATGGGATTATATGACTCCAGGCACTATTTGGTCACAAAGAGCTAGAAAAATATTCTAATTAAAGAAAATAATTTAGAATCTCTTCATAACAAAGCAAACAAACTTCATTGTCACAAAATATAATTATGATTTTTAAGTATATAAAGTATAAAGTATAGTGTGTCTCTGTGCCTCAGGTTGCTATTACAGAAGGATTTGGCTGTTTTTCTTTCCAGAAGTAATAATTTACATACTCGTTTCAAAGCTATGTAAATATTCTACTTGAAAGCTTGGTCTATGAATGCTACTTCATGAAATAGTATTACATTTCATAGATGTTTTTAATACTTTTGAATTCTACCCCCTTTTAAAGCTTTAACATAGCCATTTAATATCATATATTTCAGTATGTAGATAAAAAGGCACTTAGAGTGACTGATATTAGGGATTAAATTTGGATTAAAATAATATTGCATGATGTAATTTCTCTCTCCTGTGTTTTAGGGTAATTGAGCTAATCTTTTCTCCTTTCCCTCTTACTTTATATTGATTATTTTCCATTACCATGTGATTCCCTTCTATGCTTACCCTCAACTATATCTGTCCTCCTTCCAATGCTCTGTCTCAATTCTTTCTTCTGATCTAAGCAATAGTTCCCATTATGCATGGACAAGGCTACAATTAAGGAAGAAAATCATTTAATTAAGTAAATGACCCCAAGGTGCAACTTGCTGAAAACGATTTGCATTTATACACTCATGAATTTTAACAAAAATATCATTTCAATTAGTGACTTTCCATCTGGAGTTAACAAGGGAAAAAAAAAAAAGCTTAAATTTTTCATTACATTATGATTAGCTATCAAAACTGTACTTTCCAAATTCTTCTTTGCTAATTAAACCATAGTTTTTTTTAATAGCAATAGGTGTCTCCATCCTATTAATTATGGGTTTTATCGAGTCTGTAAAACAGAAGGAAATGGGAACCAGTACTAGCCTATGGACTACATGTATCCCTACTTTGCAGTCAGTAAACAGCAAAGACTCCTGGTATTCCTACATTCTTATACTCAAGCATCCAACACATGTTATGGTAGTTTTGTGATGTACCATTTGTCAACTGTGGGCACAATTCTTGATCAAATGGAGTCCTATTTAGAAAGTCCTTTCCTGCACTGTGTCTTGAATATAGGACACCTCCCATGTTTTCTTAGGCAAGTTACCAAAGGAGAAAAGCTATGAACCACAAGAATGACCAGCTTGGGAGTATATCCCCAGTAGCGATGATGAGAGCAGGAGGTAGAAATAGACTAGGCAGTTTTAGAGCAAAGTGGCCCAAAGAAAAATGGGCAGCTTCTTTCTTGGTTTAGTGCTGGAAATTCCCTGGGATCTGCCAGTAAACTTGTACCTACCTGAGGCTAAAGATGCAGAGATGGCTTTGGTTCTGTCATAGGTAGAGGCTGCGGATGCCAATAATGATGTCTATTTTTTCCCATTATCTCTACTTTTCCTGAAGTAATACCCTGTTCTTCGAAGACATGATGAGCAGGAGCAGGACTCCTTGAAGGAGAACTGGATTGACCAGTTCATCTCCCTCTCTCCTCCTCCCTCCACTAAACCCTTATTAACTTCTGAGTAATGATACTCAGGATGATGCCATTCCTGGGGATTCTGCTCTACAGGTGCTCTGCTTTCTCTCTCCTAAGCTCCCTGTAATAAAATACAACTTTCTAAAACTTTAGCCCTCTGTGGTCCATGGACTTCATTCTTCTAATTTTTGATAGAATAACGGTAAAGCCTCTAGCTTCATGTCGCTTTGGTGTCTGCTGAGTTTCTGGACCCCTAACTTCTCAAGCTAAGCACAACAGAGCCTTGAAAGACTCGATCATTATCAAAGATAACTTGATAGTCCTATTAACTTGGGGTAACTAAAATTTATATAATTAGATTTAAGATCTATTCAAATGGAAGGAATTTATATCTGTAAACCTCGCTAAGTACCTGTGACTGAAAAGATCCTAGATCCTAGAGGAATACTTCTTACTGCCATTTTCCTAAGCCAGTGCAATTCTAACTGTATTCTTAAAACGTATTCGTCAGGCAGATCTTTGTGAGTTCAAAGCCAGCCTGGTCTACAAGGTGAGTTCCAGGACAGCTGGGGCTACAGGGAGACCCTGTCTCGAAAAGACCAAAAAAAAAAAAAAAAAAAAAACTTATTCGTGTACCATTCCCACAGATATGTGCAGCTCTCTGGAAGGAAGCTTCTCTCTCTGCGTCTGTCAAAAAGTACTTGGTGAGGGGTGCACAATCACAATTATTACATGTACAAATCGATGCCTACACCTAAGGCTCAGGGAACATCAAGGGAGAGGGACAGAATGATTGTAAGAGCCAGTACAACTGCAGTTACACAGTGTCTTCTAGACATGAGTGTGAATCTGCACCCAGTGTACCCAGGAAATTGCGACAATTTGGTTGCCCAAACAAGGCCTACATAAAAACAACATTAATTTACATAACAGAGTGAAGTGGGCAAATTTTACAAATTCCCACTTCTAGATGAAGAATTACAGGCAATCAATGGTTACTGAGGAAAAAAAAAATCATTTTCTTCAGGGATGAGATTTTGATTAATTATCCAATCCCCAAATGTACATACCAGCAACATTAAACAGACTCTCTCTCTCTCTCTCTCTCTCTCTCTCTCTCTCTCTCTCTCTCTCTATATATATATATATATATATATATCCATAGATAAACATATATATTCATATAAATAGTGTCAAAGATGTAGTTTAATTTCATATATCAAATCATATTTTGGACTCTATTCAATTATTAAGTCTGAAAGATTTTTTAAAAACTCCATAAATGTATTCACATACATATTTGTTTGAATGCAATATATTATTTTCCTTTAAATACATGTCCATTCCAGAGAAAATGTTTTCATATTTACAGCTACAGAGAACAAAATGTATCATTTTCAGCAGCAACTCTGAAATTTCCTGTGAGACTTATATTGTGAGCATACTTGCTACATCTTGCTAGGTCCAAACAGAAGGCCAAGGGACTTCAGTAGTGCTTAGGAAAACCGCTGCTGCTCAGCATGCAAGGGTCACAGAAGCTGTCAAATGCCAGCTGTGCCCCAACTGTGCCACTTCTGGAGTCTTCCAAAAAAATGTGATTTCCTTAGAAATAATGAAAAATATATACTTTAGGCCAGAAATTTCAGTCGCTTCTAAAGTTACTTCTCCATTTTAAATAAATGCCTTTTCTACAATGTTTCCAATATTTTATCTTTGTGTGAAGCATATAGACTTTTCAGTAACAAGCATTGATTTGAAATCTATGTTTCTCACCAATGTCTTGAAAACATTTTTTCTTACTACAGTTGGATTAGCATGATCACACTCTAATATTTTATCATTTCATCCTGCATCATTAGTAATCAACCAGAACTAGGACACACATCAACAGGACGACACACATGAAACTAAACCTAAAACATGATTTTAGAAACTCACTATGATGAACAAAGTAGACAAAATATTTTCTTCCTGGTTTTACTTTGGGTAAATGATAAATCTTGGCAGTTGTAATGAGAAATATATTTCTTCACAAAATAGATCTTATTCAAATATAATATAGCACATATTATGGGCAGGGAGTTACAGTAAATGGGAATATGCATAGGTACTTAGTAAGAACATCACAATGAAAACATAAATCTTGTAAATACTGTTAAAGAAACAGAAGGTAAAAGCTTATAAATACTGGAGGGCATGCTTTGGGAATCAACAACAAGCAAGAAATATGAGTTGAATTTTAAGAGGTACTACAGTCTTCACAATTGAGATCTGTAAGTCATTATCTTGGAAGAAATTGAAAAAGCCTTTAGCAAAATGTGTATCTGCATTCAAAAGGCAAATAGCAATTGGTGCTCTATGGGTAAAAGCGTTAACAATAGACAAAAAAGAGATAAGAAGTGCTGTTCTAGAAATAACCTAATATTCACCTAAATTGCTCTATTAATGTCTTGTAATGGTCACCTTAAAGTTAGAAGAATTAAATTTTAATAGCTTCTTCATGGCTGACAAAAATAAATGCTGAATTAGAGATTTATTCTGTAAGAAAATAGCAAAGTATACTTAGCAAAGAGGTGAGTGGATGTGAGTGATATGCAGAGCATATTTCTTAGAAAAATATTTCTTTCAAGGAAGATGATTATTATAATATACTTTACCAAAGCCTCTCTCTCTGTTTCTCTCCTCTTCATGTACTATACCATATTGAAGAAGTTAGATATATCAGCCAAAATGAGCACTAGGATATCTGTAGCAGTGAATGACATCTGGACTATATTGTGGCCTCACCTTGTCACCAGATGTGGTTAGACAGCAACTGTTAATTTCCTATCGGATTAAATAGTCACTAAATATTTTGTAAAGTTTAGGGTAAATGGCAGTAAGGAAAACATTCTTTGAGTAGTTTTGATTTGTATTCCCTGGTTGGTCCTGAAAGCGTCATGAAATGCTGGCATTCAGTCCTAACAGATGTCATAGCCCATGGGGGAATTTCAAAGCCTCAAAGACTACTAAAGCCTCTGAAAATAAAAGTACTCTGTATTGCTAGCTTGCTTTACTTTATGTTTTGATTTCTTAACTACAGTGTCACTTTGTAACCTAAGATGGCTATGAACTCAACATGTAGCCAAGTCTGCTCTTGAACTAGCAATCAGCTCAGCCAGCCAATTGCAGGTACCACATAAATGAGCCAGCATTCCTGCCTTTTCCTCTTATTTTACTGATCCCTCCCTTGAATCTTTTTATTGGCAAAGAGTAAATTGGGAGAATACAGTGAGTTAAAGATAGAGTAATAGAACATTGGTAATAGATAAATAGATATAGATAGATAGATGGATTGAGAGATAGATAAATTATAACCCATTCCTGTCATCACCGTAAAAATCAAGCATTGAAACATATATATATTATATAATATATATTATATATATATACATATATATATTTATATATATATATATAATAAAAAAAAAAAAAAAAAAAAAATAAAATAATTAAAAAAAATATTTCTTCTTGAATTTGAACTGACATAGTACTTGTCTGTGAATCACTTGTAGGAAACCCACTATTGGGAAAAATACTAAGTCCATAATAAGTAAAATATCTAACATAAAATCAAAGAAATTAACTTAAAAACCAAAAAGAAAATCTTAAATGATGCTGATTCTGTTTCATTATAAGAACCTTAGAAGTCTATAGGGGAACCAGGTGATAGATAACTGTGAATTCTCAGTGCATTTCAGAGAAACCACTTCACATGTAAATTGTCACAAGCATGAAGATTACAATGAGTCTGTATTAACTTCTTTATTTGGAGGACATGGAATCTCATTGTAACAAACTTTTGATTTTTCTTTTTTTATTTTTAATTTGTTTATTTATTTTTTTATTGATGCTTTTTGTTTTTTTTTCCAATTCAGTTCAGCATATTTCCTTCCCTTCCCCTACCCCCCCCCATCCCAGATCATGTGTTTGCCAATAACTGTCCTATCTTTCTCTCAGTTTTTTTTTCATTTTTAACTTTTGATTTTTCTACTAAGAAGCCTAGCCAAAGTATTGTCTCACAAGAATCAACGCGTCTCATAATCTAAAATATAGAAGATGTAATTAACCACAAAATCTGTTGTCTGAGCTGAGTACAAAAATCTCAGAGAAGCTTTTCAACAGATATTTTATTACAAGAAGAGATTTGAGATAACTAAAATACCATTACTTTTATAGTTAACTTTTACAATAAATGATCTACATTTTTAAATTTGAACGGATTTACTATTTTATAGCCAAAATTATTGATGAAAATGTAAAACATGCAATTCCATGAAATGTTTTCTCCAAACTTACAATTCAGTTTTATTTGCTTATTTAAGGTCATTTACTAAATTATATATCACAATATATTTCTTTTCACATTTTGAAAAGAAAATGTATTTCAAGACTATCTGAGCTTTATTAACACTGAGCTGTTATATTTCAGAGCTGTTAACAGTATAGAGGTTTTGAGAATAAAATATTAGATCCAATGAAAAAAGATTAAATATTAGAGTGTTTTGCTTCTCATCCACCTGTGCCCCTTTTCTAAGCCTAGGGAACAATCTGCGGAAGAGGGGGCATGGTAGAATGTAAGGGCTTCGATTGGGGTTCATGGTGAAACTACAACAATATAGACTGGACACTCATTTGATCAACTTGATTGAACATACAAGCCCCCCCTGCTGGATGGTGGGACCCATGAGCTGTGTGGGTTTGGGCACAACTGCTTGCAAATTGGTTTTACATGAAGGATGCTTGTACTCACAAATTATCACCTATTGTTAAAAAAAATGAAAACAAAACAAAACAAAAAAGCAGAGAAAGGTACAGAAAACTTATGGCAGAATGCACGATCTGCGATGGGTAGGGGTGGGGTGGGGGGAAGGGAAGGGGATATATGCCTGAACTGAATTGGAAAATGATGTATGAAATACACAAAGCATCAATAAAAATAAGTTAAAAAAAAAGAAAAAAGATTAAATATATGTACTTGACCATCATGTAGAGATCATGTTAATGAGGAGAATGGGGTAGCTAGAAAGTGACCACAATGTTCTTTGAGTTTCTAATACAGGAACCTTGAGACAGACTTCTTTGTAACTCAGGGCTTTAACTCCACACTACCCAGAGAATTTGCCTTATCATATGTAAAGTCATTTTCTATATCATCAAAATGTACATATTTCTAAAAAGCTTCTTTATGGGTTTACTCAAGAATGTCTTTGTCAAGGACCTGTGAGGTCTTCAGTTGAAATGTCAAGCCTCTCTCAAGGAAGATGAAATCTCTATCGTTTAGTCTCTAAGGGAATTTGAAATCTAACTCTAGTGGGTACCTTGTTCTGATTCCTAAACTCCCTATGTCAAAAATCTTCTGAGAAGGCTCAGTTTTGTAGGTCTAATTAGCAAACTCTCCTAGAAACATATCAGAGGGTCCAAGCTCCCCGAGGGTCTTTAGTGAGAGGTCGAATGCTATTAAGTACTGTTGAGAATGCTAATTTCATGTTAGGCCCTTATTGTAACCACTATTGATATTTTAAGTGTGCAAAGCTTACTAGAGTGGGCCAGTTGGACAATTGATTGAAGGCTGATAGTCCCTTTCCTTGTGCCCTGTTGCCTTGGCAGAGTAACTGTCAACTGAGCAGCCCCTTTCTTGGCAACAGCTAGACTGTGATCCAGTCAGCCTAATTCTATGAAGATATGAAGATCTGTGTGTGTGATGAGGAAATTCTATTTCATTTGTAAAGTCCACTCGATGTATGATATGGCTTCCTCTGTGATTTCGGCCTAAAGACAATGTGCTTCAGCTAAGGCTGCTCCTGAGAGCATGTATCAGGTAGAGAAGACTTTACCTCGTGATTAGAATCACTTGGCTGTCCAGAAGACTTCATTGATAGTTACTCTGGCTATTATATAAACATGACCAAGTGATGTGGTGAGAAAAAGTTTGGAGTTGAGAAAAAAGGAGGCGACCTTGATATGAGGCTTGTGATGGGAGTGTACTATACGGGACTGAGATCTGTGGAACTGGAGGTCAAACAATGCCTGTGGTTTGTGGTATTAGAAACTGCTTAAAGATGGCATTCATCTGGAAGTTTCACCCATTTCTTGTGAGGTCAGATACAGAGGCTTCTCCTGATCTATTATTTCATCACATACTGTGTTGTGATTTTTGACCACATAAAGGGTTTTCTTGGCTGGTCTATTGGGTACTCTTTGTCTTGATCATGAATAGAAGTACCACTAACATCAGACTTCCATTTTCAATACCCAGAATCAAAAGGTAGGTGAAGGGTGATCTGCCAAACTGTAAGTAGGTGTTAGCCATCTACTTAACATTTAGGAGATGACAAGAATACCAATGAGTGGCAGGGAGCAGAAGAGACTAGAGAGACTATGAAGGATTGTAGAAGTGTTCCTAAGTCAGAAGGTAGAGAAGACAGATAACACTGTGAAAAGCAAGCAGCTGCACAGTGCCAAAGCAGGAAGAGGAGAGGCTGCCAATTGCTGAGTGGAAGCCCTTAAAGGCCTGACACCAGCCAACTCTCTTCTAGAGAGTTAGTGTTAATATGCCGAACCCTGACTATCAAACCACTATAACACTAGCTGCCTGATACAGAACTTACTTTGAAAGTTCTTAGCTTGTTCTGAACTGCATACCTAGAGTTATTAGTCTCCAGCTTTGAATGCTTGGAGCAATACGGCCCTGTTTCATAGACTCTAGTTCCTTTGGTTTTCAAGGAAATTAAATAAGCCTTCCTTGCCTGTTTAAACATCTCAAAAACAATAGACATTTTAAAACAGAAGTTAGGAGTAAAATCTAGTGGGTATCTGCTCCATAATGCAATTCCAAGGGATATTTTTAAAGAAAAAGATTAATCAGGTAAAACAAATTCATGTTCTGTTCAAGTAAGATTAGGCAAGAAATATTTTCCTAAAATACATTTCTTCACTTTTTTATTAAGCCTTTCTCGTTTCGTAGCACAGTTTTCAGTCAAATTTATAAACCTTCCCTCATCCATGCCCCTCCAGTCTCCCACTAGACCTCATGAATACTGCAGGTGTCCTTAAGTGAAAGTTCATCCATTGCAGTCTAGTGTCGGCCCATCTAGAGATTGTAAGCTATGCTCTCCCCACACAGTAACAGTCTTCAGTATATCTCAGGATAGGCCTGCCACCCATTTCTCTACTCCCTTCTGAATCATTGTGTAGCTGAGTTAGCATGGGTCTTGTAGTTGATGCCACCATTGCCCAAATTCAGATGTGCAAGCTGGTGAGGGTTGACAGATGCATTAATTTTCTCTGTACCCTCTGCCCTGCATTGCACCATGAACCATGGTCTAGAGTTTCAACTGTAGGTGTGTCACCTAGGATTAGGTATCTCTCAGTCGTGTATTTTCTGTGTTTGACCATTGTGAAGTTCTGCAGGAGCCTCCATCTCTTGCAATAAGAAGCTTCCTTGATAAATGGTACGTGGTATGCTTGTCTGTAAATATAAGGATCTACGTTTAGTTTATGGTAGGAAATATCATTTGTCTAGAGATATGACAGAGTTAAGGTTTTCTTTAGGATCTGTGTCCTCTCCAGGCATGGGTATTTCGTTACAATTCTAGTGCCACCAATCATTTTACTCTCATTGAGTAGGCTTTAATTCCAATTAGGTAGTTGTTGATTACCCCCCCCCGCCCCCAGAAAACAGTACCATTGAGTAAATGTGCCACAATTTCATTATCTAATCATCAGTTGCAGGACATTTAGGTTGTTTTCATGGAATCAGAGTGGTTTTTATCTACATTTCTCTAATTACTAAAGATGTTGAGAAGGCTTTAAGGTGTTTCTTGTCCACTTTTATTTCTTTACTTGAGAACTCTCTGTTCAGGTGTATAGCCCATCTTTCTACTGGGTAATTTATTGCTTTATTTTTTTTTCTTTAGTTCTTTGAATATTCTTGATGTTAAATCCTCTCTTGGATGTGTTGTTGGTAAAGATTTTCTCCCATCAGTGGGTTTATTCTTCCTTTCTTTGGCTTCTACCTAATCTACAAAATCTTTGTAGCTCAAGGAAGTCCTACTTATTGATTGCTGACCTTAATGCCTAAACAATTGATACCCAATTTATAAAGTCATTTCCTTGGAGAGTACACAGCCTATGTTTTCTTCCAGTAATTTCAGGGCTTTGGATTTTTTTAATTACTTTATTTTTTTCATTTTTAACAATAAGTAATAATTTATGAGCACAAGCATCCTTCATGTAAAACCAATTTGCAAACAGTTGTGCCCAAACGCACACAGCCCAGGGGTCCCACCATCCAGCTGGAGGGGTTTATATAGGTTTCCGATTTTATATTGAAGTCTTTGGAGTTGAGTTTTTTGCATGGTGAATGATAAGAGTCCAATTTCATTCTTCTACAGGTGGAGATCAGATTTTGCCAGCACCATATGCTGAGGAAGCCCTTTCCTCCATTGTGCATACTTAGCACCTTTGTCAATTATAAGGTGACTGAAATTGCATGTACTCAATATACCAAAATATTCCATTGATATACCTGTCTAGTTTTATGCCAGTCGATGCAGCTTTTATGATTATAACTCTGTAACATAGTCTGAGATCTGGTACGGATCCCCCCCCCCTTGTTCATTTTGCTCAAGTTTGCTTTGGGTCTCTGGGGTATTTTGAGATTCCATATGAATTTTAGGATGATTTTTTTTCTATCTCTGTGAAAAATAATAGTGGGTATTTTGATTCACATTGGATTGACTCTATAGATTGCTTTTGGTAAGATGGTCATTTTTAAAATATTGTTTCTACAATCCTTGAGCACGGTAGGTCTTTCCATTTCCTAGTGTACACCTTTAATCCCAGCACTCAGGAGGCAGAGGCAGGAGGATCTTTGTGAGCTCACGGCCAGCCTAGTCTACATAGTGAGTTCCTGAACAGCTGGAACTACAGGGAGACCCTGTCTCAAAAAGATGAAAAAAAGAAAACCCAAATGTTTAAGTTTTTCATTGTAGAGATTTTTAATATCTTTGGTTAGGTTTGTTCCTAAGTATATTATTTTTGGGGGAGGTGATTTTGTTTAGTAGGGGAGATTTTTCTTAAGGGCATTTTTTTTCTGATTGTTACTGGTCTATTTAAAGGGTACTGATTTTTATAAGTTGATTTATTTTATTTTATTTTGTTATTTTATATTTTTTCCTTTTTAATATTTTATTTATTTTTTTCCACAATGTTTATTGATAGATACAAGTATATAAAATCAGGGCATGAACATAGTTTGATAGATTAAGTAGGCTTAATTTCAACACTATAATAAGGGAACAATTCAAATTCTCACCATTTGTTTCACAGCCACAAAAACCACTTCAAGGGCATTAACGATCTCTCAAATCTGATCAGTTTTGTGCAAGTAAGCCATGTTTCTTTTTAAAAAGGCTTGTGCACTTGCCCAGGCTCAAGGATATTGAAATCTAGCACATAAAGCCCGTTACTAGAGGTAGAAATACAGGCAATAGGCTGGGCATGGTGGCGCATGCCTTTAATCCTAGCACTCAGGAGGCAGAGGCAGAGGCAGGCGGATCTTTGTGAGTTCAAGGTCGGCCTGGTCTACAGAGTGAATTCCAGGACAGCTGGGGCTATAGGGAGACCCTGTCTCAAAAAGACTCAAAAGACTCAAAAAAAAAAAAAAAAGACCAAAAAAAGAAATACAGGCAATATACTATTACAGCAACAACCATCAATTACAGTCAAGGATTTTCGGTATCAACCAAATGGGTAATCTAATATTGCAACAACTCAAGTATTACTGAGCAAAGTGCACTTCTACAGTATTCAGTGTTGCTATTCAGTTTTCTAACTTTAAACAGCCTATGATAACTGGCAGCAAAGAAGGTCATTACAATAGACTGCCTCTGCTTGAGAACCTATGATGTAATTATTGCATGCTGTTAATATACTATCTAAACATTAAAGATATTCCTAAAATATTTGATGGTAGCCTATGATTAAGACATACTACAAAAAAAAAAAAGCCTTATGCAGAAGGAAACCCTTACTGACGTGCTTCTGCTTTAAATATTGTGCCCCCAAATGAAGTCCAGTAAGCACACGTCCTGTCTTGATTACCTGTATTGGTCTCCATGATACTGCTGAGGTAATCCAACAATGGCAGTCCATATTCTGAGGAGGCTGAATTTCCATTAGCTGCTTAGTTCACAAGCTGAGTATCTCAGCAGTCATCAGCCCACATTGGAAGGCTAAAAAGTAAAAAAAAAAAAAAAAGCTGTATCTCATGTCTTTGAGGAGTGCCCAAAACAGTGGCATCCACAGAGCATATGCACCTGCCTGTAAGAATTGTAGATAGGCGAAACAATGGTGCTCTCTTTTTTTCTTTTTGTCTTTTTACTAAGATCTTGTTTTGTGTCTGGATTACAGTTTCTCTGGTCTTATTGATTATTTCTGGTTGTACTTTCCTTCTGGATGTTTAAGGCCATACAGATAGCCCAGAATAACCAAGGTTTTATTTTGTTGAGGTCAGTTGAGGCAAAAGTTGATTTTGGAACCTGCAACTTTACTGAAAGTATTAGTAATTTCTAACAGATATTTGGTGGATTTTGGGGCATAATTTCTTTAGTATAATATCATATTGCATGCACAAAGATAATTTGACCTCTTCCAATTACTGCTCTTTTAAATTCCTTCAATTTTCTTATTATTCTTGCAAGACTTTCAAGTACTACATTTAAAAGGAGTGGAGATAATAGTCATCCTGTCTGCTTCCTGCTTTTAATAGGAATGCTTCCAGTTTTTCTCCATTTGGAATAGTTTTAGCTATGGATTTTTTTTTAAATTAGCACTAATTATGTTGAGGTGTGGTAATTCCAGCCCAATTCCTGCTAGGACTTTTAAGATAAATGCATTTTGGATTTTACAAAGGGTTTTTTTTTTTTTTTCATTTACTGAGATCACCATGTGTTTTTTGTCTTTAAGTCAATTTTTATGTTTTATTACATTTATTGTCTTATGTATATTGAACTATCCATGCATTTCTGGAATAAAGCCATCTTGATCATGGTGGATGATCTTTTTCATGTGTGTCTGTATGTGGTTTGCAAGGATTTTGTTGAATATCTTTGCATCTATGTTCTTTAAGGATATATATATATACATATATAGATAGATAGATAGATAGATAGATAGATAGATATAGATATATTGCTTCATTGTATCTTCAACTGGTTTTGTTGTTAGATTGATGCTGGCTTCATGGAAGGAGTTTGGGAGTTCTCCCTATGTTTTTATCCTTTTTAATAATTTAAGCAGTATCGGTTTTATTGAGCATTTGTGCAACTCATACAGTGGTTCCCAGTCAAATCCAGTACCCACCCCCTGCCGTGGCCCAATCCCACATTAGAACTCATGCATTACAACATCCAGTCTAAGCCTTATCTAGCCAAGCTCCCCAACTCAGAAGTCCTTCTGTGCAAAGAGATGCTGACTAGTGTCTATTCAGCATATTTAGGAATCTTAGGTAAGGTATACTGTTCCTCACTCAACGGTTTACATGTGAATGCTTATAGTTTATTGTAAGTCACTGCTTCTCTATGTTCATGCACCAGCCCTGGCTCTTACATTCTTTCTGCCCCCTTTTCCACAATGATCCCTGATCTATGAGTAGGTGAAGTTTAATATATGGTCCCCATCCAGAGATACACACCCTGGGAGCTCCCATTCTTTGAAGCTTAACTAGTTGTGGCCTTGTCTTTGCATCACATGCTATTGTGTAAGGTAGCTTTAATGATGAGAATCAAGGAGTGCACTTCTGTTTCCTCTGCCCCTTATTCTGTGTGCAGATGTTGAATTGTACATGTGTCTACTAGGAATGTCAGTTTATCAGATGTATTCTGTGTTGGACCAGCAGTGGCTTCCATCTGTTGCAAAGAGTAGCTTTTTTGATGATTGAATTATGATATGATCATAGATCTTTTTTAATGTCTGGTAGAATTTTTGCTGTGAATCCACTTGGGTCTGAGATTTTTTTTTTAAGTCTTATATATTTTGTAGTACTCCTGTTTCAATTTTCTTTTTTGTTGTTGTTATGGGTGTTTTTAAGGTATTGAACTCTTCTTAGTTTAACTTTGGTCGTGTCCATGTTTTTAGAAATTCATCCATTTCCTTTACATTTTAAATTTTAATGGGGTATAGATTTTTAAAGTATTCCCTTAAAAGTACTGGATATTGTTTTTGGTGTCTGTTTTGATGGTTGCCCTTTCATCTCTTGTTTTATTGATTTGGAATTGCCTTTTATTCCTTTTAGTTAAATGGGCTGTCTTTTTAACTTGTTTATCATTATAAAAATAATTCTTAAATTAATTGATTTTTAATATTCTTTTCTTTGTTTCTATTGTATTGATTTCTGCTATTATTTTGTTATTTCTTCTCATTTACTACATTTGGGATTAGAGTGTTATTTCATTTGCAGAGTCTTTTGTTGTACTTTTAAGTCATGTTCTTTTTCTGATTTTTAATGTGGGCAATAAGAAATTTAAACTTCCCTCTTAAGACTGTTTTTAAGGTGTCCCAGAAATTGTGTTGTGTTGTGTTGTATTGACATTTTCACATAGTTCCAATAATATTTTTATTTTTCTCTTAATTTCTTCTTTGACCCAGTCATTATTCAGGAGTGTATTGTTTAATCTCCATGAGTTTCTCTAGTTACTGGAGGGCTATTGCTGTTAATTATAATCTTTGTTGCACTGTGATCTGACAGAATGCATGGAATTATTTTAAATTTTAATGTTTGTTGAGGTTTGTTTTGTGTCCCAGAATGTGGTCAATTTTAGAAAAAAGCTTGCATTGGCTTCTGAGTAGAATGTGTATTCTTTCCTCCTTGGGTATAATATACTATTGATATCTGTTAGGTCCATTTAATGTAATATGTCATTTAAATAAAATATCTCATTATTCTTTGTCCGATTGACAGAAGATAATGGAGTATTAAAGCTGCTGACTCTTAGTGGGATTAATCTGTATTTTAAAGTACTAAAGTACTGTTTTAAGGTATTTAGGTGCTCCAGAATTTGGTGCATATATGTTCATGATTGTAGTATCTTTTTTATTACCTTATTTTTTATTGTTATTAAACTTTTTCCATAAGTCATACATCCTTTCTCAATCGAATCCAGAGTCACTTCCTCTTCCTATCCCCCACCCCACCCAAGTCCCTGCACTCTGCCCTACATGTCATGCATCTTTTTCTGAGTCTTTCCAGAGTTTTTTTTTTTCTTTCAGTTCTTTTGTTGTTGTTCTCTCCAACTTATATTGTTACAGTATATATATATATATATCACTTGAATTGGAGGACTTTTTTCCCTAATAGATGTCATGTTTTCCTTAAGGAGGTGCTCAAAGGTTCTTCCTTGGCAATCCCAAACAACCATCAATCCTGCACTTTTGCTCCATATTGGGGTCTTTCCCTCCCATGGTCCCCAAAATGAAGTCCAGTAAGCACACATCCTATGTTGGTACCCCTTTACTGGCCTCCATGATATAGCCCAGGTAGTCCAACAATAACAGTCTATATTCTGACAAGAATATAGAAATCCCCTTGGCTGTTTAGTTCACAAGCTGGGTAACTCAGCACTCCCCATCTGGCATTGAAGGTTTGGACGATTCTTGGAGAGACATGAGTCTGGTAGTATCTTTTTGTTCATCATTCCTTTGATTAGAATGAAGTAACCCTCTTTATCTGTTCTAGTCAGTTTTAATGTGGTCTGTTTTTGCCAGATGTTAAAATTGCAGCACCTGCTTGCTTTTTAGAACCATTTGCTTGGAATATACTTTTTCCCCATTCTTTTACCCTAAGGTAGTGTCTGTCCTTGAAATTGCTATGTTTCTTTTTTTTAACTTTATTTATTTATTTATTTATTTTAATTTTATTTATTTTTGTATGTGTATGAGTGTACTGTCTGCATGTAGGTTTGTGCATCCGTGTCATGCAATGTCGCGGAGGTCAGGAGAGGGTCTCAGATTCCCCTGAAACTGGAATTCTCCTGGAATTGGAGTTACAGATGGTTCTTAGCTGCCATGTGGGTGCTGGGGATTGAACCCGGGTCCTCTGCAAGAGCAGTTGGTGCTGTTAACTGCTAGGCTATCTCTCCAGCCCCAAAATTGGTATGTTTCTTAAAGTCAACCAGAAAAAGAGTTCTCTTTCTTCATCCATTCCACAGGCCTGTGTATTTTTACAGGGGAGTTGAGGCCCTTGATATTTAATGTTATTATTGAAAGATGTGTATTTGATGACATTTTAATTTCTTTGTGTTTGTGCCCCTATTTTGTGCTTCCATTATTATACTTTTCTTTTTTTACATTTTATAACCTCTTAGGTATCCTCATTCCTCAGTCCTTTGTGTTGCTGGATTGTTGGAGAAGAATTTTTTCATCCTCTTTTTTTCCGTGAAAAATTTTCTGTTCCTCTTCAACTATGATAGACAGGTTTGCTGAGTAAACATTTTGAGTTGGTATCCATGGTGATTTAAATTGGCAATACTTTGGTCAAGGCACTGCTGTGTGTGTTTTATTAGTTTGCATTGAAATGTTAGCTGTAGTTCTGATGGGTTTTCCTGTATATATAACTTTCTTCTTTTTTTTTTTTTTTATCTCTAGTGGCTTTCAGTACTCTTTCTTTCTTTTTACTGTGATTTTACTATGATATGTCATATGATTTTTTGTTGTTGTTGTTCTGGTCATTTCTAACTGGCATTCTATGTGCTACTGAAATCTCTATAGGTAAGTCTTTCCTTAATATAAGTAAGTTTTCTTCTATAATCCTGTTCAATATGTTCAATGCCATTGGCCTGAGATTTTTCTTCTTCCTACGTGCCCTTAATTCCTAGATTTGGTCTTTTCATTTTATCCTACCTCTCCTTAGTATTCCATTCATTTGCTCTTTTTTTTTTTTTTTTTTTTTTTTACATAGCCTTTGCTTGAGAAGACAAATTTCTCACATTTGCCATCCAGTCTCCATATTCTGTTTTCTGTTTCATTTATTCTGCTTTATGAGGCTTTCTGCTGTTGGTTCCAATTAGTTTATTGTGTTACTCTACCCCACATTACTTTCTATTTGGTCTTTTTTTCACTATTTCTGTCTTTTTTTTAATTCACTTTTAAAGTTATGTATTGTTTTTAATATTTTGCTAGGTGGATTATTTCTTTACTTGTGGGCTTCCATTACAAGTTTATGTCTTTCCTCTTTGAATTACTTCAGATGTTTGTCTGAGTTTTCTTTAAGTTCTTTGTTCATGTTTATGAACTTTCTTTTAAAATCTGCATCTTGATTTTCCTCAGTATTGTTTTCATTTTATTGCACTTCCCTGTAGGACTAGCGAGTTTTGTTGGGGCCATAATCTGTTGTTTTTTCATATTGTTTCTATTCTTGGGCTTCTTTTTGCCATATGGGTGTTCTTTGTGGTAATGTGACTAGTAGGAACTTCTACTCTGCTTTTGTATAATCCAGTTTTCAGTCTGTTGATATTCTTTGTGTAGATTGTTTTTTTTTTGTTGTTGTTGTTCAAGTTTGGAAACTAAATTGGTGTGTGTTTCGGGTTCTAGAAGAATAGTAAATGGACCTGGGTGTATAGATCTACAGGGTGGTAGGTAGGCTGGTCAGATTATAAAACAGGATAGTCAGTGTAAGACAGATAAGGAGCCAGGAAATTTAGCTAGTCTGTGTTAAGAAGCTAGTCCAGAGATCTGAGGCAAAGAGATTGGATCTCATGTTGGTCCAAGGGTGGCAGGGGACCAGGTGGGGGTGGGCAAGAGGAATCAAATAGAGATGTGGCAGATGGAACCTGCCTTAACAGGGTCCTGGAGGGATAGGTTGGTCTGGCTGGTCAAGGGGTATTGGCAATCTTTGCTAGGTGTTTATCTAATCTGGGTTAGGAAGTAGGTTCAGGGACCTGTAGGTGATGAATTATAGGCTTCCTGGATCCAAGGCTGGCAGGGGACAGGGTGGGGACAGGCAAGATGAATGAAATAGAGCTGCCAGGAAATGATTTTATTTATTTATTTACTTATTTCTTTCTTTCTTTATTTCTTTCTTTATTTATTTATTTATTTATTTATTTATTTATTTATTTATTTTTCTCTTAAAGATAAGGGCTCCCTGTAGCCCCAGCTGGCCTGGAACTCAGTATATAAAGCAGGCTGTCCTTTAACTCACAGAGAGATCTTCTTGCGTTTCCCTCCAGGGTGCTAGGATTAAAGGCATGGGTCGCCACACCTAGCCAGGAAATGATATATTAAGACCAGGAGGGATAGGAAAAATTTATTAAAGCGGAATTAGTAAAATATGGATAGAAAAAAATGTAACAGCGAGCTTATATATAATATTAGAGAGAAATGATATGGAAGTTACAAGAAACAAACTGAATTAAAAATCAGTCTCTGGAGCAGGGAAATGGTTCAGTCAATACAATGATGGTGAAGGCAATTCATGAGTGTTGAGTTCAATGAGAATCCCTGTTTCAGAAAATAAATGGACAAGAAAAGAGGAACACACACACACACACACACACAAACACACACACACACACACACACACACACACACACACTCCTGAACAGCTGGACTACAGGAGACCCTGTCTCAAAAGATGAAAAAAAGAAAACCCAAATGTTAAAAGTGTTTTCAGTGTAGAGATTTGCCAATATCTTTGGTTTGGTTTGTTCCTAAGTATATTATTTTTGGGGGAGGTGATTTTGTTTAGTAGGGGAGATTTTTCTTAAGGGCATTTTTTTTCTGATTGTTACTGGTCTATTTAAAGGGTACTGATTTGTACTAAGTTGAATTTATTTTATTTTATTTTGTTATTTTTATATTTTTTTTTTTTTTCCTTTTTAATATGTTATTTATTTTTTTCGCCGCAATGTTTATTGATAGATACAAGTGTATATAAAATCAGGGCATGAACATAGTTTGATAGATTAAGTAGGCTTTAATTTTCAACACTATAAAAGGGAACAATTCAAATTCTAACCATTTGTTTCACAGCCACAAAAAAAGCCACTTCAAGTGCATTAACGATCTCTCAAATCTGATCTGTTTTTTAAAGAAAGCCATGTTTCTTTTTAAAAGGCTTGTGCACTTGCCAGGCTCAAGGATATTGAAATCTACACATAAAGCCCATTACTAGAGGTAGAAAATACAGCATAGGCTGGGCAGGGTGGCGCATGCCTTTAAATCCTGCACTCAGTAGGCAGAGGCATAGGCAGGCGTATCGTTGTGAGTTCAAGGTCCCTGGTCTACAGAGTGAATTCCAGGACACTGGGGCTATAGGGAGACCCTGTCCTCAAAAAGCACTCAAAAGACTCAAAAAAAACAAAAAAAGACCAAAAAAAGAAATGCGCAGGTAGACTATTAGGCGATTACAGAGACAACCATCAATTACAGTTAAGGATTTTCGGTATCAACCAAATGGGTAATCTAATATTGCAACCACTCAAGTATTACTGAGCAAAGTGCACTTCTACAGTATTCAGTGTTGATATTCAGTTTTCTAACTTAAAAAAACAGCCTATGATAACTGGCAGTAGAGAAGGTCCTTGCAATAGAGTGCCTCTGCTTGAGAACCTATATGTAATTATTGCATGCTGTTAATATAACTATCTAAACATTAAAGATATTCCTGCCAAAATATTTGATGGTAGCCTATGATTAAGACATACTACAAAAAAAAAAAAAAAAGGCCTTAGGCAAAAGGAAACCCTTACTGACGTGCTTCTGCTTTAAATATTGTGCCCCCAAATGAAGTCTTAGTCACACGTCCTGTCTTGATTACCTGTAATTGGTCTCCATGATACTGCGGAAGTAATCCAACAATGGCAGTCCATATTCTGAGAGGCTGAATTTCCATTAGCTGGCTTAGTTCACAAGCTGAGTAGCTCAGCAGTCATCAGCCCACATTGAAGGCTAAAAAGTAAGAAAAAAAAAAAAAAAGAGCTGATCTTCTCATGTCTTTGAGGAGGGCCCAAACAGTGGCATCCACAGAGCATATGCACCTGCCTGTAAGAATTGTAGATAGGCGAAACAATGGTGCTGCTCTTTTTTCTTTCCTTTTTCTTTTTACTAAGATCTTGAATTTTATACCTAAAGTGCAATTTCTCAGGACTTACTAATTATTTCTGGTTGTACTTTCCTTCGGGATGCTTTGGAAGGCCATACAGATAGCCCAGAATAACCAAGGTTTTTTTTTTTTTTTTTTTTTGTTGAGGTCAGTTGAGGCAAAAGTTGATTTTGGAACCTGCAACTTTACTGACAGTAGAGTAAATGTCTTCTAAGAAACAGATATTTGGTGGATTTTGGGGCATAATTTCTTTAGTATAATATCATATTGCATGCACAAAGATAATTTGACCTCTTCCAAGTAGTACTCCTTTAAATTCCGAAAATTCCTTCAATTTTTCTTAGTATTCTTGCAAGACTTTCAGTACTAACTTTAAAAGGAGTGGAGATAATAGTCATCCTGTCTGCTTCCTCCCTGCTTTTGATAGAATGCTTCAGTTTTTCTCCATTTGGATAGTTTTTATGGATTTTTTTTTTAAATTAGCACTAATTATGTTGAGGTGTGGTAATTCCAGCCCAATTCCCTCTAGGACTTTTAAAATTAATTCATGTTGGATTTTACCAAAGGGTTGTTTTTTTATTTTTTTTTTTCCTTTACCTGAGATCACCAGGTGTTTTTTGTCTTTCAGCAAAAAAGTCAATTTTTATGTTTTATTCACATTTTATTTGTCTGATGTATATGAACTATCCATGCAGTTCTGGAATAAACATCGGGATCTGGTGGATGATCTTTTTCATGTGTTCTGTAGGTGGTTTGCAAGGAATTTTGTTGAATATATTTGCATCTATGTTCTTTAAGGATATAATAGATATACATAGATATAGATAGAAGGATAGATAGATAGATAGATAGATAGATAGATATAGATATAGTATAGAGGTATTGCTTCATTGTATCTTCAACTGGTTTTGTTGTTAAGTTGAATGCTGGCTTCATGGAAGGAGTTTGGGAGTTCGCCCTATTTTTTATCCTTTTTAAAGAATTAAAGCAGTATCGGTTTAGTGAGGCAGTTGTGCAACTCAGACAGTGGTTCCCAGTCAAATCCAGTACCCACCCCCTGCCGTGGCCCAATCCCACATTAGAACTCATGAATTACAACATCCAGTCTAAGCCTTATCCAGTCAAGATCCCAAACCCAAATGTCCTTCTGTGCCCAGAGATGCGACTAGTGTCTATTCAGCACAAAATTTAGGAATCTTAGGTAAGGTATACTGTTCCTCACTCAACGGTTTACAATGTGAATTCTTATAGTTTATTGTAGTCACTGTATCTCTATGTTCAATGCAACCAGCCTGGCTCTTACATTCTTAGCTGCCCCTTTTCCACAATGATCCCTGATCTATGAGTAGGTGAAGTTTAATATAGGGGTCCTATCCAGAGATACACACCCTGGGAGCTCCCATTCTTTGAAGCTTAACTAGTTGTGGCCTTGTCTTTGCATCACATGCTATTGTGTAAGGTAGCTTGAAATGGTGAGAATCAAGGAGTGCACTTCTGTTTCCTCTGCCCCTTATTCTGTGTGCAGATGTTGAATTGTACATGTGTCTACTAGGAATGTCAGTTTATCAGATGTATTCTGTGTTGGACCAGCAGTGGCTTCCATCTGTTGCAAAGAGTAGCTTTTTTGATGATTGAATTATGATATGATCATAGATCTTTTTTGAAATGTCTGGTAGAATTTTTGCTGTGAATCCACTTGGGTCTGAGATTTTTTTTTTAGTCTTATATATTTTGTAGTAACTCCTGTTCATTTTTCTTTTTGTTTGTTGTTATGGGTGTTTTTTAAGGTATTGAACGCTTTCTTAGTTTAAACTTTGGGTCCCGTGTCCAGGTTGTTTAGAAAGTCATCCAGTTTCCCTTATTACATTTTTAAATTTTAATTGGGTATAGATTTTTAAAGTAATTCCTTAAAAGTACTGGATATTGTTTTTGGTGTCTGTTTTGATGGTTGCCCTTTCATCTCTTGTTTTATTGATTTGGAATTGCCTTTTATTCCTTTTAGTTAAATGGGCTGTCTTTTTAACTTGGTATCATTAATAAAATATTCTTAAATTAATATTGATTTTTAATATCTTTTCTTTGTTTCTATTTAGTGATTCCCCTGCTATTATGGTGGTTATTTCTTTCTCATTTAACTACATTGGGATTAGAGTTTATTTCATTTTCAGAGTCTTTTTTGTACTTTTAAGTCATGTTTCTTTTCTGGATTGTAATGTGGGCATAGAATTTAAACTATTTCCCCCTCTTAAGACTGTTTTTAAAGGTGTCCCAGAAATTGTGTTGTGTTGTGTTGTCTTGTCATTTTCCACATAGGTTCCAATAATTTTTTAGTTTTTTTCTTTAATTTCTCTCCTTTGACCCAGTCATTAATTCAGGAGTGTATTGTTTTAAATCTCCATAGTTTCTCTAGTTACTGGAGGGCTATTGCTGTTAATTATAATCTTTGTTGCACTGTGATCTGAACAGAATGCATGGAATTATTTTTAAATTTTAAATTTTTGTTGGGTTGTTTGTGTCCCAAATGTGGTCATGTTAGAAAAAAGCTTGCATTGGCTTCTGAGTAGAATGTGTATTCTGCCTCCTTGGGAATAATACACGATTGTATCTGTAGGTCCATTTAATTAATAATGTCCATTTAAATAAATATCTCACATGATTCTTTGTCCGATTGACAGAAGATAATGGAGTATTAAAGCTGCTGACTCTTAGTGGGATTAATCTGTATTTTAAAGTACTAAAGTACTGTTTTAAGGTATTTAGGTGCATCAGAGTTTGTTGCATATGTGTTCATGATTGTAGTATCTTTTTTATTACCTTATTTTGTATTTTTAGTAAACTTTTTCCATAAAGTCATACATCCTTTCTCAATCGAATCCGAGTCACTTCCCCTTCCATGACCCCCACCCACGCACCCAAGTCCCTGCACTCTGCCCTACATGTCAGGCATCTTTTTTGAGTCTTTCCAGAGCTTTTTGTTTCTTTCAGTTCTTTTGTTGTTGTTTTCTCTCCAACGTATATTGTTACAGTATATATATATATAGATATATATATATATATATATAGATATAGAATATCACTTGAATTGGAGATTTTTTTTTTTTTTTTTTTTTTTTTTTTTTTTTTTTTTTTTTTTTTCCTTAAGGAAGTGTTTCAATCCAAAACAACTATCAATCTTGCATTTTTGTTCCACATTGGGGTCTTTCACTCCATGGTCCCCAAAATGAAGTCCAGTAAGCACACATCCTATGTTGATCCCCCTTTATTAAACTGGCCGACCAGAGATAGCCCAGTAGTCCAACATAAAGTCTATATTCTGACAAAATATGAAATCCCCTTGGCTGTTTAGTTCACAAGCTGGGTAACTCAGCACTCCGCCATCTGGCATTGAAGGTTTGGACGATTCTTGGAGAGACAGGAGGCCTGGTAGTATCTTTTTGTTCATCATTCCTTTGATTAGAATGAAGTAACCCTCTTTATCTGTTCTAGTCAGTTTTAATGTGGTCTGTTTTTGCCAGATGTTAAAATTGCAGCACCTGCTTTCTTCTTAGAAAAGTTGTTTGAATATATTTTTTCCCATTCGTTTACCCTAAGGTAGTGTCCCCCCTGTCCTTGAAATTACTATGTTTCTTTTTTTTTGTTACTTTATTTAGTTATTTATTTATTTATTTTAATTTTAGTGTTTTTGGTATGTGTATGAGGGTACTGGTCTGGCAATGTAGGTTTGTGCATCGCGGTCATGCAAGTGCGGAGGTCAGGAGAGGTCCTCAGATTCCCCCGGAAACTGGAATTCTCCTGGAATTGGAGTTACAGAGTGGTTGCTAGCTGCCATGTGGGTGCTGGGGATCGACACCCGGGTCCGCTGCAAGAGCAGTTGGTGCTGGTAACTCTAGCGAATCTCTCCAGCCATCAAAATTGGTATGTTTTAAAGTGCAAACCAGAAAAAGAGTTCTCTTTCTTCATCCATTCCACAGGCCTGTGTATTTTACAGGTGAGTTGAGCCCTTGATATTTAATGTTATTATTGAAAAAATGTGTATGGAAATGACATTTTTAATTTCTTTGTGTTTTGGCCCTATTTTGTGCTTCCATTATTATACTTTTCTTTTTTTACATTTTATAACTCTTTTAGGTACCTCTTCCTCAGTACGTTTGTGTGCAATGATTGTGGAGACAGAATTTTTGCATTGCGTGACAAGATTTCCTTCTCTTTTCCAGCCATCACCGTATGCTGTATGCAGGACAGTTTTGCTGATAAACCATTTGAGTTGGTATCCATGGTGATTTAAATTGGCAATACTTTGGTCAAGGCACTGCTGTGTGTGTTTTATTAGTTTGCATTGAAATGTTATCTCTGTAGTTTCTGATGGGTTTTCCTGTATATATAACTTTCCTTCTTTTTTTTTTTTGTTATCTCAGTGGCTTTTCAGTACTTTCTTTCTTGTTTACTGGTGATTTTACATAGGTAATATTCATATGCAATTTGTGTTGTTGTTGTTCTGGTCATTTCTAACTGGCATTCTATGTGCTACTGAAATCTCTATAGGTAAGTCTTTCCTTAGTATAAGTAAGTTTTCTTCTATAATCCTATTCGAAGATATGTTCAATGCCATTGGCCTGAGATTTTTCTTCTTCCTACGTCCCCTTAATTCCTAGATTTGGTCTTTTCATTTATCCTACCTCTCCTTAGTATTCCATTATTTCCCTTTTTTTTTTTTTTTTTTGTTTTTTTTTACTTTACATAGCCTTTGCTTGAGAAGACAAATTTCTCACATTTGTCATCCAGTCTATATTCTGTTTTCTGTTTCATTTATTCTGCTTTATGAGGCTTTCTGCTGTTTCCAATGCTAATTGGTTCTTTAATTCATACATTTCAGTTTGGCTTTTTTTCATCTTTTCTGTCTTTTTTTTTATTCACTTTTAAAGTTATGTAGAGTTTTTGTTATATTTTGCTAGGTGGATTATTTCTTTAACTTGTGGGCTTCCATTACAAGTTTATGTCTTTCCTCTTTGAATTACTTGAGATGTTTGTCTGAGTTTTCTTTAAGTTCTTTGGTTTCATGTTTATGAACTTTCTTTTAAAATCTGCATCTTGAGTTTTCCTCAGTATTGTTTTCATTTTATTGCACTTCCCTGTAGGACTAGCGAGTTTTGTTGGGGCCATAATCTGTTGTTTTTTCATATTGTTTTAATTCTTGGGCTTCTTTTTTGCCATATGGGTGTTCTTTGTGGTAATGTGACTAGTAGGAACTTCTACTCTGCTTTTGTATAATCCAGTTTTCAGTCTGTTGATATTCTTTGTGTAGATTGTTTTTTTTTTTTTTTTTTTTTTTTTTTTTGTTCAAGTTTGGAAACTAAATTGGTGTGTGTTTCGGGTTCTAGAAGAATAGTAAATGGACCTGGGTGTATAGATCTACAGGGTGGTAGGTAGGCTGGTCAGATTATAAAACAGGATAGTCAGTGTAAGACAGATAAGGAGCCAGGAAATTTAGCTAGTCTGTGTTAAGAAGCTAGTCCAGAGATCAGGCAAAGAGATTGGATCTCATGTTGGTCCAAGGGTGGCAGGGGACCAGGTGGGGGTGGGCAAGAGGAATCAAATAGAGATGTGGCAGATGGAACCTGCCTTAACAGGGTCCTGGAGGGATAGGTTGGTCTGGCTGGTCAAGGGGTATTGGCAATCTTTGCTAGGTGTTTATCTAATCTGGGTTAGGAAGTAGGTTCAGGGACCTGTAGGGATGAAGTATAGGCGCCTGGGATCCAAGGCTGGCAGGGGACAGGGTGGGGACAGGCAAGATGAATGAAATAGAGCGTGCCAGGAAATGATTTTATTTATTTATTTTATGTTTTTTTCTTCATTTTCTATTTATTTATTATTTATTTATTATTTATTTATTTATTTTCTCTTAAAGATAAGGGCTCCTGTAGCCCCAGCTGGCCTGGAACTCAGTATATAAAGCAGGCTGTCCTTTAACTCACAGAGAGATCTTCTTGGCGTTCCCCTCCAGGGTGCTAGGATTAAAGGCATGGGTCGCCACACCTAGCCAGGAAATGATATATTAAGACCAGGAGGGATAGGAAAAATTTATTAAAGCGGAATTAGTAAAATATGGATAGAAAAAAATGTAACAGCGAGCTTATATATAATATTAGAGAGAAATGATATGGAAGTTACAAGAAACAAACTGAATTAAAAATCAGTCTCTGGAGCAGGGAAATGGTTCAGTCAATACAATGATGGTGAAGGCAATTCATGAGTGTTGAGTCAATGAGAATGCCCTGTTTCAGGAAAATAAATGGACAGAAAAGAGGAACACACACACACACACAAACACACAAACACACACACACAACAACCACACACCAACACACACACACACACACCACTGAGCCTATCACCATTTTTTGTTTGTTTTTATGTATTTGGGGTTTTGACTTTTTTAAAATTTTATTTATTTCTGTATGTGCATGAATGTATTGTCCGCGTGCAGGTGTGTGCACCCGTGTCGTGCAATGCCGCGGAGGTCAGAAGAGGGTGTTGGATTCCCCTGGAACTGGAGTTCTCCTGGAATTGGAGTTCAGACGGTCCTTGGCCGCCATGTGGGGCTGGGGATCGAACCCGGGTCCTCTGTAAGAGCGGTCGGTCCTCTTAACCATAGGACATCTCTCAGCCCTTGACATTTTTAATATAATACTTTTATTGATGTTTTTATGTATTCATACATCATTTTTCAGTTCAATTAGACATATCCCCCCTTTCCCTTCCCCTCACCCCACCCCAATATGCAGATCTCCACACTGCCCTGCATCTTTCTCTCAGTCTTTTCAAAATTTTTTTTTTTTTTTTTTAAAATAAAGTCTCTTAAGCCAGGTGTTGGTACTGTACACATAATCCCAGGACTCCAGAAGCAGAGGCAGGTGGATCTCTGTGACTTCAAGGCAAGACTGTACTACATTGTGAGTTCTAAGCTAGCTCTAGCTACAGGGAGACCCTGTCTCAGAAAGACCATAACAAACAAACAAACAAACAAAAAACACGGTACACTCAAAAGATGTCACAAATAACAAACAAACAAACAAACAGACGAACAACCACAGTTAGCCTGGAATTCAGTATGTTACCTGAGTTATACCTGGACCCATGCTGGTCTCATATAAATGAGTGTCCATATGCAGTGCAAGTGCTCATTTTTTTTAAATTTTTTGTTGATGCTTTGTGTATTTCATACATCATTTTCCAATTCAGTTCAGGCATATATCCCCTTCCCTTCCCCCCACCCCACCCCTACCCATCTCAGATCATGCATTCTGCCGTAAGTTTTCTGCATCTTTCTCTGCTTTTTTGTTTGTTTTTGTTTTCATTTTTTTTAACAATAAGTGATAATTGTGAGTACAAGCATCCTTCATGAAAACCAATCTGCAAGCAGCTGTGTCCAAACCCACACAGCTCATGGGTCCCACCATCCAGCAGGGGGGACTTGTATGTTCAATCAAGTTGATCAAATGAGTGTCCAGTCTATATGTTGTAATTTCACCATTAACCCCAATCGCAGCCCTTACATTCTACCACGCCCCCTCTTTCCGCAGATTGTTCCCTAGGCTTAGAAAAGGGCACAGGTGGATGAGAAGCAAAACACTCTACTTCTCTGGAGCTGATGTCTTGGTGCTCTAGTCAGTTCTGGCTGTTTTCTTTCTGGGCTGCCGCTTGTCCAGGAATAACCTTTTCGATCCTACTAATGAAGCACATGCAATTAGATATTTAGGTATTTAAACAGTATAATATATAGCCTTTCGATCCACTAATGAAACACACACAATTAGATTATTAGGTATTTAAACAGTACTAATACTATGTTATGGTAGCTTACTTTGTTATAGACACCAGATGCTTGGATGGCATGTAATTCATGAATTACATTTCTTCTGTTAGTATGGCAGGGTCTTCATGTTGTGATAATATTTCCCACCAATTAGAGGATGTAACTTGTGGCATCAGCCTGGGGTATTCCTCCAAGGAGAAGAACTAATAGCCAATTAGATTTTGAGATATACAGACATATAGGCTGTACTGCTGCACAGTATTCCAAGCAGATGAGTGTAGCTGGGTGCTCTGAAGGAGTGAGTCTCTGCTTGACTCAAGAGCCGATAAATTTTGCTTTATTGGTTAAGTGGTCCTTGGCAACACTATAGTTCCTAACGCAGCTTACCTTTTAGGTGCGAGTTAACAGGACTTCTCCGGCCGGGAACCCCAAGAAAAACACGGCTGAAGAAATAGGAGGACAGGGGTGTAGAGGGGGGGTGAAAGGCAGTTAGTGATGACTTATGGGATTCAAGGACCGCACGGCATTTAGAGATAACGCTATGAAATCAGAGGAGATGAGGTATTCTCCACTCGCGGTAAATTGCTACATATGTGATGAGTAATATAAATGTTTTAAAAAAAAAATAAAACTGCCTTCTTTATTGCTAATGCACATAGAAACTCTGAAAGATTTTCCCATTAACAGCAAATATAAATGCTAAAGTGCTTCCTTTAAGCTATGCACTTAAAACAAAATGATATTGAATACAGGAGTCTACATCAACAATGTTATCTCAGGAGATGTTGGCCAGGGGCATCCAACCCCCACAATTGTAAAGGCTCCTTGCCTCCAACTGGGATACTGCAAGAAAGATTATAGGTTTCCCTGCTGTTGAAGACCTGATTAAGACATGAGATGATGTATTGAGACCCATTGAAGTGTACAGATGGTCTCTGCAAGTGCTCATTTTTAAGGTGAAAGAAGAAAAACTAGCTGCAATAGAACAAAATTGAACCAAAGTTAATGATGAAACAAAGAAAATTACTTTGGAGCAATTCAAGTAAGTGACTGAAAATATGAAGGGATGAGGAAATATATACATAAAACTCCAGGTAATTATTTTTAGCTTTTTCATTGGACAAAGAGTTAAGCTGTCTTTTAAGACTGAGAATATGGACCTGGGCATGTGGCGCACACCTGTAATCCTAGCCACTTGGGAGGCAGTAGGCAGGAGGATCTNCACCACACCACTGAGCCTACACCTTTTTGTTTGTTTTTTATGGATGTGGGTTTTGACTTGTTTAAAATTTTATTTATTTCTGTATGTGCATAGAATGTATGTCCGCGTGCTAGGTTTGTGCACCCGTGTCGTGCAATGCCGCGGAGGTCAGAAGAGGGTGTTGGATTCCCCTGGAAGGGAGTTCTTCGGGAATTGGAGTTTCTCAGACGGTTCGGGCCGCCATGTGGGTGCTGGGGATCGAACCCGGGTCCTCTGTAAGAGCGGTCGGTGCTCTTAACCACAGACACTCTCCAGCCCTTGACATTTTTAATATAAACTTTTATTGATTGTTTTTATGATTCATACATCATTTTTCAGTTCATTTTAGACATATTCCCCCTTTCCCCTTCCCCTCACCCCACCCCAATATATGCATTCTACCACACATGCCCTGCATCTTTCTCTCAGTCTTTTTAAACGTCACTGAAGCCATAATGTTCACTTTTTTTTTAAATAAAGTCTCTTAAGCCAGGTGTGGTACTGTACACCTTTAATCCCAGCACTCCAGAAGCAGAGGCAGGTGGATCTCTGTGACTTCAAGGCAAGACTGTACTACATTGTGAGTTCTAAGCTAGCTCTAGCACAGGGAGACCCTGTCTCAGAAAGACCATAAACAAACAAACAAACAAACAAACAAACACCAATCAAAGTCACAATAACAAACAAACAAACAACAACAAACAGACGAACAACCACAGTTAGCCTGGAATTCAGTATGTACCTGAGTTATACCTGGACCCATGCTGGTCTCATAAAATGAGTGTCCCATATGCAGTGCAAGTGCTCATTTTTTTTAAATTTTTTGTTGATGCTTTGTGTATTTCATACATCATTTTCCAATTCAGTTCAGGCATATTCCCCTTCCCTTCCCCCCACCCCACCCCTACCCATCTCGATCATGCATCTGCCGTAAGTTTTCTGCATCTTTCTGCTTTTTTTTGTTTTGTTTTGTTTTCATTTTTTTTTAAACAATAAGTGATAATTTGTGAGACAAGCATCCTTCATGTAAAACCAATCTGCAAGCAGCTGTGCCCAAACCCACACAGCTCATGGTCCCACAATCCAGCAGGGGGGCTGTTGTTTCAATCAAGTTGATCAATGAGTGTCCAGTCTATATTGTTGTAATTTCACCATTAACCCCAATCGCAGCCCTTAATTCTACCACCCCCCTCTTTCCGCAGATTGTTCCCTAGGCTTAGAAAAGGGCACGGTGGATGAGAACAAAACACTCTACTTTCTCTGGAGCTGATGTCTTGGTCTCTAGTCATTCTGCCTGTTTTCTTTCATGGGCTGCCCTTGTCCAGGCATAACCTTTCGATCCTACTAATGAAGCACATGCAATTAGATATTTAGGTATTTAAAAGATAATATAATACCTTTCGATCCACTAATGAAACACACACAATTAGATTATAGGTATTTAAAACAGTACTAATGTTTATGGTAGCTTACTTTGTTTAGACCCCGATCGGATGGCATGTTAATTCAGAATTACATTTTCTTCTGTTAAGTAGGGCAGGGTCTTCATGTGGTTTATTAAATTTCCACCACATTAGAGGAGGTAAGCTTGTGGCATCAGCCGGGGTTAATTCCTCCAAGGAGAGAAGCTAATAGCCAATAGATTTTGAGATATACAGACATAGGCTGCCTACTGCTGCACAGTACTTCCAAGCAGGTGAAGTGTATCTGAGGATCTTTGTGAGTTCAAGTCCAGCCTGGTCTACAGATTGAGTTCCAGGACAGCTGGGGCTACAGGGAGACCCTGTCTCAAAAAGACAAAAAAAAAAAAAAAAGACTGAGAATATGAAGATTGTAGGGAAGGTTGATATGAGAAAATCCATCTGACCATTATTCATGCATGTAAGTGGAACTGAATTAAAGAATTCAATATCATTGTTCAGAATCATTTAGGTCTTATTTAAATTAGTGTTTCTTTGTTTCATGGAAGAGTTAAAACAATGGACTTGAAATCCAGACCCTGCATGTAGTGTTAATAATAAATGAACACCATCAAGGAAAATGAGAAATGGTCACTATGTTAGAAAAGCTTAAGAAACTGAGAGTCCAACAGTATATACTTCATCTGTGCAAAACCTGTAAACAGTGAAAATATTAAAACTAACAAGTCATTAAAGTAAGGTTATTCCTAATGTTATATGATTTAATATTCCTTTTTATAAAATGACAACTGAAGTTTTGCTTGGGTTTTTAATGTAGTAGACATTATATGTTTTGTAAACTGTGACATACATTAGACATTTTTTAAGTATGATGTACTTTTTCCAGTTTCTAAATACATTTTCTAGAACATAATAATACTATTTTGTTATGAAGAATGCAGGTTTTCAATGATAAAATAGTGATAAATAACTTTTAGAAAATATTTTCTGTAGAATTAATGCAAAATTAGTTAAAATGAAGTATATGTTAATCAGCATTTGATATATATTTGATATATATTTTATTAAGTACACAAATATATACTATTTGAAATGTTTAAGCCTTAAGAAAGTTTACTAAAACATTAAAATGATCAACATAATTTATAAACTATATTTAATGCATGTTTACATTTTAATAATCAATTTTAACATATACATTAGTATTTTGTTTTGGTTCATGCTTGCCATGTAAAAAAATGAGTCACTAATATATAGTTCCAATAAAATGAGACATTGTTGGAATGTTCAGCAAGTGCTTTCACTTTTAACATTTGTAAGAATAAAATATGGATGTGATCCTATGAATCTATAACAATTTTATTTTGTAAATGTATTCACTATGTAGATGTGAGTCCTGTGAGATATAAAACCAGTACATCAAGCCAAATGTGCCCATTCTTGCAATAGTAGCATGCCTGTTGGGTGTCACCAAGATTCTTCAATAAGTCACCAAGTATTTTCTTACTGAATTTGAGGCTTGCTCCACAGGATGGAATTTGTCTTTATTATTGTCAACCTGGTTAACACCCCTCTTGGTAGGTAGAGCAATGACAAGGCATTAGCATATTGCTTTTGCTTTGTTAAACCTTTTGTCTTCAAACTGCCATCTAAAAATTTGTTTGTACAGCATACACTGAATGCTATTCTCAGCCTTGATCAGAGAAGTGTCTGTTTTCCGTGAATGGTAGTGAATTCAGAGACCCAAGATAGTAAAACCCCTGAGAACGAGTGCTTTTCTGGATCCTCAGCCTTTAAAGGGACACACTATCTTATCCTCTGAGGCTCAGAGAACTTCACTGAGGAGGCGGAAAGGGAATGTGAGAAGCACATAGTAGAAGTGCTGTGAAACACCACTTCTGCTCATGACACAGCAATTACAACCATCAACACCCAGTAGCTGGGCTAGCGCATGACTGTGTCCTGTCAATAGTCAGTCAGGGACAGGGAATGCACTCCTGGGGCCCTAGCCACTTTCTGAGTATTGACTATTGATTATTCTGGGGGGAGCAGGAGTCATTGATTCTAGCTGTTTAAGACTACTGAGCCCACCATTTTCAGTGGCAACTGTACGAATGGCAAAACAAAACAAAAACTTTTAACCACTAAAGATAACTACATTTGGCCTGGACAAAAATAGGACAATTGATTAACCAGGTAAGGAAGGAAGAAGGTCCCCCAGAGCCCTACACTAACTACTGAGCTATGTCCCAAGTCTAGAATAGGAAGTCAGTCCTTAAATTGTAAATTGTGTTCCCACCAAGAACCCAGCAGGAGCCAGTTGATAGCCCCAGTCTAGGGTCACACAGAGATCTTTGACTTAACTAAATGTGTCACACAACAGCAACAACAACAGCAAAATAAAAATATATTTTCAACTAATGAATTTAATTAATAAAATATCTTTTTCTTTAAAAAAGTAAAACAGAAATGTGTTATTTTTGAAGTACAGATCAAGTGACATATTAGTCTTATGTATTTATGGAAGCAGAACAAAACAAAGTATGATTTTGTGATGTTAGATGCCTATTATGTTATTGTATAGTTGCCTGTCATGTGAATCTTCCTGAGTTGTCATTATTAAAGCCTGTTTATGAGAAGTAATTAATTGGTGGTTGGAAATAAATTGAACTGAAGTACATTATTAAAAGTCCAAACAGCATGTACTTCAATTGATAAACAGTGTTCATAGGTAAAATGGCAATGTTTGATTTCTTTTTTGACAGGGATGAGTATTATGAACATGCCTTTCAAGATGGAAAGTTATTCTTTAATAAGACAGTAAACTGGCAAAGCCCATTTTGTATCATTGATGACTTTGAAAGGCAAGAGTCTACAAATAACTTTAATGTAATTGGATTTCTAATGTGCCCAAAAGTATTTAAAAGGTGTTTGAAAGAACCTTTAACTTTGACCTTTGTTAACAACATCAAAAGTCAGTTATACATAATTGGCCCCTCCAGTATTCAAAATACAAGAAGTTAGAAATTTGTGATGTTTGCAGAAATGAAGTTTCTTATTCTTTTTTTCAAAGTATTCTTTTCAAGTGAAGAAGGTTGTAAAGTAAGTTTTTCTTCCGTCTCTGTGCGCTTATAGAAATGTATTCATACAGTCAGTGACAATGAGGAATTGAGATTTTATGCACACGCTGTAGCAGAAGTATCTTCCTCCTAGAGCTAAGGCTCCCACGGTGCGCAGCTAAGCACCCAATGTCCCCCGTCTAGCCCCACCTGTGCTGTTTCCCTGTTCCAAGTTGCTAGGAAAAGCAAGGGAAAGAATTTTCCAACCTCAGACTAGACCAGAATTTGTTGAGATTGCCTAAAAAGTAATGGCTGGAAAGTGTACACTCATTCAAGATGCAGCCGGGCCCAGGTTCCAAATGGCTACCTAGAGTTCTAATGCAAAACTCCATGCTCCCTGCCCATGCTGGTAAACTGGGAAGAGACAGCTCAGTCTTATGTGGTGGGCCTTTTATATGTCTCCATCCCTCCATAATCCCAAAGTTCCAAAGTCTCACCTTCTGTGCCCTTTCCATGGGAACCCCAGCACTGCAAGAAAACTGACTCCTCCTATTAAGTACCCACTTTCTCAAGGTGATATGCCCATTTCCAAGAAGAAATAATTTGTACCCCCCATACACACTCATAATGTGTGTCCATGTGTGTGTCTGTGTGCATGTGTATGTATTGAATATTTCATTCTTTTATTTAATGAACATATATATCCAACCATGCTTCATTTTCTTATATGTCATATCTGATCAATGTATTCCTCATTCTTATATAAATTGAAAGCATTTGGGAAAAAGAAGACAGAAACTTTGTGCTTCATATTTTGTTATAAGTGAAGAATATATTAGTATAGTAATTATTTAAGTCCAAACAAATACAGTAATATAGAAATTATAATTAAAATATAGTAATTATTTAAGTCCGAAAATAGGAAGACAAACCAAATAGCATCTGTGTACATACACATCTAGGTTAACTTATGTATGGATACAGAATTTATTTTAGCTTGCACCCATACTTTAAGAGCAAATTTTATGTTTAACAGCCACTTTAATAAAACCAAAGCTGATAAAAAGTAAAATACTTTTAGACTATTGGCTGTTATTCTATAATGAATTTTAGAGCAGATCTTTGTAAGTTTTGGTACATTCTAGAAGATATTCTATTACAACTACTAAGTTAGGATTATCTATGTTATATAATATCATTACAAAACAGACTTTGAAAGAGAATACTTGATAATGAAATATTGTGGGAATGATTCATTCTATGCAATTAATAATAAGTTAGTTTCATCAGTAAAATAAAACATATCAAACACTAAATTTCTATCTTTATTGAATTTTGAGAAATATAATAATAGATATTGGACCTGGCACATTGTGCTGGATAGCTTCAGTGTCAACTTGACACACCTGGGTTGAGGGAGTTTCAATTGGGGAATTGGCTCCATTGGATTGGCCTGTGGCCACATCTGTGGAGTATTGTCTTGATGGTCGAGCAGTGTGGGAGGGCCCAGCCCACAATGAGTGGTGCGACCCTGGGCAGGTTGTTGTGTACCATATAAGAAGGCAGACTGGGGCTGGAGAGATAGCCTAGTGGTTAAGAGCACCGACTGCTCTTGAAGAGGACCCGGGTTCGATCCCTAGCACCCACATGGCGACTGAGAACTGTCTGTAACTCCAATTCTAGGAGAACTCCAGTTCCAGGGGAATCCAATGCCATGGATGCACACATGCAGACAGTACATTCGTACACATACAAAAATAAATAAAATTTAAAAAATTAAAATAAAGAAGGCAGGCTGGGCATGACGCAGGAGAACAAGCCAGTGAACAGCATGCCTCCATGGCCTGGCTTCAGCTCCTGCCTCCAGGTTCCTGCCCTGAGTTCCTGCCTTGGACTCCCTCAGTGATGAACTGTGACCCAGGAGATGTAAGCTGAATAAACCCTTTCCTCCCCAAGTTGGTGTCGGTCAGAGTGTTTTGTCACAGCAATGGAAGACAAACTAAAACACACATCTTAGAAATAGGTTTCTTCACTCTTTTTTGTTTGATGATGCTAATCAGAAAATTCTTATCCTTATAATTGTTTTTTCCTTCATACATCATGTATGCAGAAATGTAAACATGATAGTTCCTATATTAAAGAAGTATTATAGTAATTTTACACGGATGCTTTTCAGTTTTCATCCTTTGTCTTTTAGTTTGTTTTAGATTTAGAGTAAATAATTAAAATTCCCATAAATTTCTCTATGTCAAATATTTTGTGATATAACTCAGTTATATAATTCTCTCCAAATGTAAAATCCAGGAAAAATATTTTTTATGGTGAATATTTTGAGAATAGTTATGGTCTTAAACTACATATCTCCTGTTGCTATCAAATGAGTTCATATGATTTTTATACCAATGCATTGAATTTTTGCATATTTCATAAATAACATCTCAATCATCTCGATTAACTTTATACCCCCTTCTCCTTTGGCAGCTTAACACAGCTCCTCCCTGCTGTTTTTCATAGATCCTGCTACTTGTGTTAGTGCTTATTGTACCAAATTAATCTCCCTGGACATTCCATAGTGCCAATTCATCAATGGAGCTCTAGTGAGTCTATCTGGAGTCTCTTAAAGGAGGCCAGTTTTTCCTCACACATCTGTTATCAGCTGCCAATATTTTTCAGCTAAGATTGGGTTGTGCTGCCCATTTCTACAGTTCAACGTTGGGTTTTTATCAGGTTGAGCTTCCATGGGTCTTGTATATCAGAAACATTTATTTAACATTTGCATTCCAGAAAAAGTTAACATTGCATTGTATGAGGCACAATTCTATTTTTAGATGTAGCATGTTTCTTAATTAGATATATAATTTTGTATTGACATTAGCACCCAGCTGTAAAAACAAAACAAAACAAACAAAAACCCAAGAACTAAATAGCTTAGTTTACTATTAATTGCTGGAAAAAAATCATCAGTATTCATAACATTGCAGAATGAGGAATATGTGAACAACAGACAAGCTATTACTAAAACAAAACAAAGCAGTGACAAGATGTTTGTTGAACATGTTTGTATGACATTGTTTAAATATGACACAAGGAAAATTTGAGAAATTCTGTTCCTTGACATAAGACAGAAAGTGTATTTATAATGATGTTGATGGAACCTTATTTGTTTCACAAGAAACAAATGTATCTATAACCTAATTTTAACTTTTAAAAATAGATCTTGTGGGTGGATAGGTGGATCAGTGCTTAATGTGAACTATATTCTTGTAGTGGCCCCAGATTGAATTCTCAGTACCCAGGGCATCTGCTAACATCTTCAGCTCTCCATGAACATTGCATGAAATGGTTGTAGTTATATACATGCAGGCAGTACACACACACACACTCACACACACACACACACACACACACATATATATATATATATAATATTCTAAAAAATACATTATTATGTTTATATTAGTATGACTGTGAGTACATGCATGGCACAATTCCTGTCTGGTGGTCAGAGGGACCTCATTTAAAAATGGGTTTTCTCCTTCCACTGTGTGTTTTGAAGATTGAACTCAGATCAACAGGTTTACATGGCAAAAATTTTTACTTGCTGAGACATCTCCATAGTCCATGGCTAATTTTAAAATGGACTTTTGTCTTGGGGAAAATCTATGGCTAACCATTTGAACCTAAACACTCAGTGGGAGGAACCTCATGTGTGGTATTGCAAATATAGGCAGATGCACACAACTGGAAGGATGATAGATCTTAAAGAAATCCCCGAGGTTGGCACATCCCTAGGTTAAGTTAACATTTTACTAACTACAAAAGAGGTATCCTTATATTTACAGACAAATGTCCCAGACACCACTCAGGAAAGAAGCTTGTTTTGTTCCAGATGAGAACAGTAGAGAGTCCCATAACTGGAAATACACAGATATGGTCTGTGAATTGCTCATGCCTAGGGAACACATTTATAATGCAGCCTCTACACATTAGCCCCAAGCATCACAGAACAAGGAGCCAAGAAGACATTAACTACCTCTTAACTCTTAGTAAGGGAGCTCCTCAATGCAACAGGAGACCAGGAGCTCAAAAGTCCTGAATGGCCAAACCATGGAGATTAAGAGTCTGCATAGTGTGGTTCCATGAACAGGTCACCTATATTCAGCTTCACCCACTCAGGCTGCAGGGAGCATTGCAGAAAAGGGGCCAGAAAGATTGTAAGAGACAGGGAGGTAGAGCCAGGGCGGTAGTGCAAGACCAAGTGGAAATGAATCCTACATGCTCCAGGGAATCCCTTCATATATGAACCTACAGCATTGGTGGTGAGACCCATGCAAGCTCAGCTGGACAAAACCCCAGCACAGAAGTGCAGAAATGGGGAATAGAGCCCAAATTTGGCTGAAGAAATATTGTCAGCTGATGGCAGTCTAGAGAAAGACCTGGCCATTTTTAGGAAAGGGATACTGGACAGGCTGACTACAGCTCAAGGGATGAACTGGTGTTGAGGAGTGGGTGAGGAAAATAGTTTGGCACAATGGACCCTAGTACAAATGACAGACTATGTGAACTGGGGAGGGGGCTCTCTGTTCCTAGAGAGAAGCAGATATAAAGGTGATTAAGACTGATTTAAATATTATCTAGGAAACACCTAAGAAATTCAATAAATAAATAAATTGAACTATATCTTTTTGTGTGGTTGTGATGACACATGCCTATGATCCTAGCACTTGGGCTACTGAGGTAGTGTCTGGAGGCCAGGTTCAGCAGCACAGTCAGACACGTTTCAATGTGTCAGAAAAACTTTAAACAAAACATTTAAAATCAAAACAATTTATTTTAACTGGGAAAGGTTGAGGTAATGTTAGACATAGCAAAAAATGAGAGATAAATAATGCTTTGGTGGTGTGAAAAAGCAGAAGGAAATCTGCTAGTTCAGAAGCCTACCAAAAATGTATATATAATATCTGTGCATGTATATAGTTGAATGCTACATAACAAGAAACATGATATCAGATAGGAGAAATCATCCTTTGGGTTGTTCGTGATAATCTAACACACACACACACACACACACACACACACACACACACATACATACACAAAATCGTGTAGGCCATAACTCTTGAAGGTAAGACCCAAGGAATGAAGACAGGACAAATTTTGAAAACAGGACTTGGTTCAGTGGAGCTGGAATTGACCTGGAAGCCTCCTTCCTCCCTGAAGACAGGCTCTCATAGTTTTAGAGCATACTGTGCAAGCTGCTGTGGGAGAAAATCATTAAACGGTCCAACTCCAGCTTTAAAGCCTAGTAAACGCAACAATGACACAAAACTAATTCTATCAGTGGAAAGAAAGATTGTAAGAGCCGGGCGGGGTGTAGGGGGGTACATGACCATAAGGAAACAGAGTCCTCCATTTTCTAGGTATGACAGTAGGCCACAAGACCCGTGCAAATTCCATCAGACCACAACATTTGCTAAAGAACTATTAGCAGCTGATGACTACTATGTGGTCTCCTGCTGATTTCCGCAGTTCTACAGTACTAGTGTGGTTTTTATCTGATTGAATTTGCACGGGTCTTGTGGCCTACTCTCATACCTAGAAAATGGAGGATTCTGTTTCCTTATGGTCATGTACCTCCGCCACACCCCCTTAAGGAGGTGATATTTAGTAGGCTCCAGAGACTCCAGAGGTTGGAATCACACATATAGACAGCTTGGCACACAAATTTGACTTGCTAGAGCTTAACATAAATGACAGAATGTATGAAATCCTGTAGGTATGCTATGGGGGACTGTAGATAAGGGAGGGGCCTAAATATGTTTAGGAAGTACTGTATGAAATGCACAAAAATTCAATAAATATATCTTGATTTTTTTTTTAATTTAAAAAGTGAAGGGAGTGCACAGAGTTTATATCAGAGAATTTTGCTGGACCACCTGAAGCACAGACTCCTGTTTCTCCAAGAATCCTCCAAGCCTTCAGTGTCAGATGGGGACTGCTGAGACATCTAGCTTGTGGACTGAACGTTTCGGCCTCTTCAGAGTATAGACTGTCATTGCTCTACTACACAGATTCTATCATGGAGACCAATACAGGAAAATCAAGACAGGACCTCATTTGGTGACCATGGGAAGGGAAGACCCCAGTGTGGACCACAAGGGCAGAAGTGTTGGTTGTTTGAGCTTGCCAAGGAGGAGTCTTCAAACAATTCCTTACGGAAAACATGACATCTTTCAGCCTAATAAAGAGAAAAACAATAATAATAAAAAAGAAATCATAAGTTGAAGATGCTAAAACCTATGATGTCATAATTTTGAGATATATATGTGTATATATATATATATATATAGTGTGTGTGTGTGTGTGGCATGCATACATGCATATTTTAGAGTGATGCAAATTGGAAGGAACAAAAAAAAATCAACACAAAGAACTGACTGAATTGGTGAACTTCTGCCTGAAACAGTAAACTTCTGCATGAAAAATTTTAAGAGACTGAGAAAAAGATGAAAAACATGTTTGAGAGAAAGCATGAGCTCTGGTGAGGTGGTAGGGGGCAAGGAAGGGAAATGGGTCTAGATTTGATTGGAAATTTTGTATGAAATGCACAAAGCTTCAATAAAAATTGGCTTTGAAAAAACAAACAAAATAAGACAAAACAAAGAAAGTAAAAAAAATCAAAAAGAACAAATAATCAGGAAAAGATTATCAGAATCCTTAATTAAAAATTTGAGGTTTTTCATGGGGTTTTAGCTACCATTTTGATAAATATGTTTTTATATGTCAAAGTATAAAGGTAATGTGGTCTATGCATGTATTTGAATATTATTAAACCAAAATAAGGTAATAAAACCTGCCATTCGTGATAACTTAGATTAATCCTGGAGAATATTGTGTTAAATGAAACCAACAAGATCCACAAAGATAAATACTGTATGATAACATGGGTGGAATCTAAATATCAACACATGGAATGAAGGGTAGAAAGATGGTTATTGGGAACAAGGCAATTCAGGAAAAGGCAATTATGTGAGGTGAAGCATGCTTTAATTACCTGATGGTTTTTTGTTATTACAAGGTGAATGTATGTTTAAAATAATCTTATTGGGTACTTTGAATATATGCCATAAATTTGTTTTGCCAATTGCATTTCAAAAGAGAATCTGATAAGAAGAAAACACAACACAAAATGGCATGGAATTGCATTGCATTTCAATATTTTTCTTAATCCTGTTTTTTTTTGGTCTTTTTGAGACAGGGTCTCCCTGTAGCCCCAGCTCTCCTGGAACACACTCTGTAGACCAGGCTGGCCTTGAACTCACAAGGATCCACCTGCCTCTGCCTCCCAAGTGCGAGGATTAAAGGCATGTGCCGCCACACACGGCAATCCTGTTTTGACTGTAAAACTATATCTTAGAACTTTATTCATATTGGCAATTTAGATTGACTTAATTCATTTTTGATATTTTATTTATTTTGGGGGTCTTTTTGAGGCAGGGTCTCTCTTTAGTCCCCGCTGGCCTGGAGCTCACTATGTAGACCAGGCTGGTCTTGAACTCACAGGAATCTGCCTGCCTCTGCCTCCCAAATTCTGGGATTAAAGATGTGCACCACCATGCCCGGCTATTTATTATTTTTATATTATGTGTATAATGAGTACATTCCTTCCATATGTGTAAATCAGCTATGCAGTGAAATGGTCATGGAGCTCAAAAAAGGGCAACAGAGTCCCTGGAACTGGAGTTAAGGCAGCTTGTTAACTGTCTGTGCATCCTGGGGAAGGGATCAGGATCCTCTGTAAAAGCACTGGATGCTGAGTTTTGACTCCATTCCTTGTATTAGAATGTTAATGAATATTGCATTCTTCCTATAAATCATCTATTCCTAAGCACCGTTCACTTTAAACTATTGTGATTTTGCATGCAGACTTCAGTGAATATCTTCACTTTAAAATGAATATTGTTTGTTTAGTAAATCCGTAGAATGATCTAATCAATAAATGAGATTTTAAAAATTTGACTGAAATTAAATTGTCCTCTAAAATATCATAATTATGCAGGTTTAATAATGATAAGCATGTTTCTCCACTTCTTACCTTTGCTCTAAATGTTATAAAAAGCTTGAATATCTTTTATGAAAAATGAATGCAACAAGATTTCAAATGGTTATCTTGTTATTTTTTATTATTTATGCAATTTTTCTTCATAAATTTCATGTATTTTTAAATTGAGCTACCCATGTATTTTTTAAAGATTTTCAATATAAATAATTTTTTTATTATTAAACTTTTTCCATAGGTCATACATCATTTCTCAATTGAATCTAGAATCACTTCCCTTCCCATGCCCCCCTCCCCACCCGAGTCCCTGCACTCTGTCATACATGTCCTGTATCTTTTCCTGAGTCTTTCCAGGGTATTTTTTAAAGATTTATACCATTTTTTGATTTTGGTATATTTTTTTATCTATTTGTGGTATGTGAACATTGGCTGCAGGTGCCCAGAGCTCTGAAAATGATGTCACAATCCCTGGAGATGAAGTTGCAGGAGGGTATAATATCCCTTTTTTAGGTAGTAGACACATAATTCAGATTCTCTTCAAGAGCAATATCCACTTTTAATCTTTGTGGTGTCTCTCCAGAACTTTCTAACCTGTTCTTAAAGAATATAAGAATATCTTAGGCCGAGCGTGGTGGTGCATGCCTTTAATCCTAGCACTTGGGAGGCAGAGTCAGGCAGATATTTGTGAATTCAAGTCCAGCCTGCTCTACAGAGTGAATTCCAGGACATCTGGGGCTACAGGGAGACCCTGTCTCAAAAAGACAGAAAAAAAAAAAGAATATTTTAGGAAATTAACATTCCTTTGTCATATTTGGTTTATCTCTTAATTTCAGAATTGAATATTAACTTATTTACTAGTGCTCAGTAATTTGCCTTATTCTGAATTTTGGTCACACTTTCAAATCTTGTTTGGTAATTTCTATTATGTAGACTTGAGATAAATATGCGTTTATGTAGTATATAAAACAGTATAAATTCTATTCTCCTTTGGAAAGAAATGATGCATAGATATCAGCATATGCTAGTTTCTTCAACAGAAGTTATGAAACTTGGATTTAAAATAGATATCACTTTATTGCAGGGCTCCAATACCATTATAACATGAACTTGTGTCCAAAGGAAAGCAACCACTTGCTGGGTCGTGGTGCACCCGCTTTAATCCCAGCCACTTGGGAGGCAGGGCAGGTGAATCTCTGTGTCGGTCAGCCTGTCTACAGAGCAAATTCTAGCAAAGGGCTACAGGGAGACCTTGTCTCAAAACTGCCCCCCAAAAGAAAATCCAAACGTAAATTTACTTTTGTTTCTCTCTCGCTATATCTATAAGAATATATAGTCTCATAAGATCATATATAATATTCATAGTTGCTCCTCTGTAGATATAGATATGACAATTAGATAGATAGATAAGATAGATAGATAAGACATGTCCATAAGAAGTAGAATATGACAAGGTATCCCATATTCTTTGTTTTCCTTATAAGTTAAATGGTGAAGAATATTTTATAACAAATATTAGCACCATGCATATTTCTTGATTTATTTGTCATTGATATTGACACAGTTTCCTTACAACATCCCCAATATTGTCTCCCCTTTCCTTTAATATTCTATAAGTTTGTCATTGCACCTAACACATGTCTCTCGTTTGTGCACATTCCATGTTTTCCCCCCATATGGACTGCTGCAGCTTTCATTTAGATAAAGCCTCCAGCGCTGAGTGAGAGCGTCCAACAGTAGGCAATAACTGGTCTGAGAAGCCGCTTAAAGTGTTCCGCATCCGTACTCTTAAGGAATGCATCATCAAAACCACTTTAGATATCATCTCACCCCTAGAAGTCTGGCAAGATTCAAGAAAAACATGATACAAAGCTGGAGAGGTGGATGGGGAAAGGGGAACGCTCATATCACTGCTGGTGTAATGCAAACTTGTACACACACTATGGAAACAGTATGGAAGACCTTAAAAGACTCAAAAATAACCTACCACCTGACCCAGCCATACACTTATCTGGGATAAATCCATCAGATCTTCATAACCTACAGGATACATGTACAGTATGTTTATGCAAGCTTTCTACAATAAAAGCGTAGAGCTGGAACCAACCCAGTGTCCCTCAACTATGATGTGATAGAGAAAATGTATCATAACACAATTGAAAAGTTTCTATGCAGTGGTAAGAAAAATGAGCATCATGAAATTTGCGCTGGTAGAATGGATGGAACTAGAGATTTTAGCTAAGTGAAGTAACGCACAATCCCAGAAAAACACGATGAATGTTTTCCCTCACTGTGGATGCTAGACACCAAGATACTAGTTTACAAGACAAACTGGCAACTTAAATGCCTTATATTCCCCTCTCATAGAATCTAAAGACAACTGTGGCTTGCATTTGTGATCCTAAAACAGGTTCTATGAGCTGACGTAACATTTATTTTCAACCTTTGATTTTTGTTATGATGATGGAGATAATGTGTGCATCTTTTACGCCAGTAAATTTGGGATTAAAATGGAAAGAATGTGAATCAGAGAACATATGATAGGGAATAACATATAGTTGTTTCCAAAGGATACAATTTAATATAGGTGCAATGTACAGGCTGTGCAACTTAACCTTTCTGGGTACTTAATGCCCATACTCTAACTTGTCCATAAAACCAGTTTGGCAAAGGGACATAAGGGATAAGCTTTTTTTCTTGTCCCTCAGAGGTTCAAATAAGTCTTAGGGAATTATGCATGAGGGTGCATCTTTGAAATGTCCTGCAAGAGTGTGGTCACCATTCTTACTGTTCAGGGAGGTCTGGAGAGCCACTAATGGATATCAGCCATGTCCACGTCTATAAAGAGGAAGTCTACTCATGCTTCAGAAAAGGAAGCCTGGTCTATGTGGAATCTGATTTTGTCCTCAAGTGGGGAGTGGAACTTGTAATGAAAAGCTGAAAGAGTAAAGGGCACTTCCCACACTCCTCCTTCACCCCTCCCCCAAACCCTGAGAAATCACTGAGGACTAGATCTCAAGGACCTTGAGAAAGCAAAAACCTGGTTAATCGCGAATACTGTGTGCCTTAAACAACCAAAAGGAAAGTACACCAGGAAATAAATAAACAGTAAGACCAGAGAAACTGATACTTGAGACATACAATTAGAGAATCAAAGCAGAAAAAAAAAAAACAGAAAACAAGGTACTGTGTTTTGGGCCTGTCTTCAACTTTTTACCGTGCAAGTGCATCATACTCTCTCTGGCCACCACATTTTGGCCCTCCTCAACAAGACATGAGACACAGCATTTTAACCTTCCAATATGGACTGAAGATCATGTCCATAAGAACTCTCCAAACCTTCAATGCCAGGAATGGGGGTACTGAGATACCCAGCTTGTGGATCTAACCAGCTAGAAGAAGGGATATCGCCTATTAAGAACAAAGACTGCCACATTGGACTACCTGGGCCATATCATGGAGGTCAGTACCAGGGTGATCAAGATAGGAGTGTGTGCTTACTGGATTCATTCGGGGACCATGGGAAGGGAGACCACAGTTGAAGCACAAGTGCAGGTTGATGGTTGTTTGGGATTGCCAAGGAGAAACCTTAACAGCACTTCCTTAAGGAAAGCATGACATCTTTTAGGGAAAATAAGTCTTCCAATTCAGTGTAGATGATGTATGTATTGTAGTTGTTTGTACGTAGTTATATTATATATATATAATATATATATAATAATAATATTAATCTATAGATTAATATATATATTATTACTGTAGCAATATGAGTTGGAGAGAACAACCAAAGAGCAACTCTGGAAAGACTCAGAAAAAGATGCAAGACATCTATGGCAGGGTACAGGGACTCAGGTGGGGGCATGGAAGGGAAGCGACTCTAGATTCGATTGAGAAATGATGTATGACTTATGGAAAAAGTTTAATAACAATAAAAAATAAAAAAATGCTCTTAAGAAAAAAATAATTTCTTTATAATTATTTTTTCTATTCTCTATGAATGAAGAAAATTTAGTCTTTACATTTTTTTGCTGGGTGTGGTGGCTTCTTTGTCTACTCTTGACTGAAAGACATATTCTTGAACAGACCCAGTAGAGTCATTCATTGTTCTTTGACTTAACGATTGCAATGTCTGTCCATTGTCCAGAAGATGGCATTATGCAGCCATTCTCTCTGTATCCTGGCTCCTACATTTTTCCTGACCCTTAAGCTGTCTTGTTTAGTGTTGAACACTCATTCCTCACTTATTCTCCACATCTTGTGCACTCCTTATCTCTGCATTCATTCACTGTCATTCACTGCAAAAGAGGCTGAGAGCAGCATTTGTCAATGATTGTAACCATAAATATTTAGAGTGTAATTGGACCATAACAATTTAAAGAGGTAATATTATTCATTTCCTACCTAGGACCTATGATATACCCCACCATAAGATTTTTATTTAGTTTAAATACCAGTTATGGATTCTGTCCTAAATCAGACCAGATTGTTTTGCTAACTAAATTCAGCCACCAAAAAAAAAAAAAAAATGCAAGCACATCCTTGACACTTTAAATGCTATATATTATATGCTATATATTAGCATAAATTATTAGAATAATCTTATACTTGGTACATAATTCCTGACCTCTTACCTCTGTCCTAAGGACTGTGTTCTCATATTCATGTTTTATTCATGATTTTTTGTTAACGTTTTTGAGTTATATAGCTTTCTCAAAATTACTAAATTTTTCTAGAAAAATAATATACACATATATAGAGTATTGTTTTTAAGTATAATTTGTCTTCAAATTATGGCTTGATTATTTAAAAAAATCTTAAAGACATTTAAATTTACATGTATGTGTGTGAGCTGTGTAAGTATATGTGTACCATGTGAATGTAGTACATGTGGAGGCCAGAGAGGGCACTGTATCACCTGTAACTGCAGTTATACCTGGCTGTGAGCTGCTGTGTGAGTGTGTGGAACCAAAATCCAGTCTCCTGCAAAAGCAGTAAGTGCTCCTAATCCGTGATCTCTCCAGCCTAATTTTTATGTTATTCATTATCATTGGTAATATGGGCAGAGTGCTTTATGATCTAAGCTGACCTGTCTAGTAACAATTTATTTATCAGGTCAAATTTCATGGATATTAAGCCCTTACAAATTTATTTTCTTATTTTAATATTACATTTTTTGGTTATTATTTACTGATTGATTTACTGTGTGTGTGGGGGGAGGGGTGTTTGCCTGTATACATTTACACAAATACAAATGGAAGATAATTTGCATGATTTAGCTCTCTACTTCCACTACATAGGGCACATGGATCAAACACAGTTTGTCAGCTAGATGGGACTATCTTTATATTCTGAGCCATCTTGTGTCCCTCTCCTACAAGTCCAAATAACCGAAAAAGAAGCAACAATACTATTTTTATGTACTATATTCTGATTGAATACAAATTTTATTAGCTTAGTTTTACCTTTCAATGTAGGGTAAAATAGTTGTTATTATTGTCTCACAAAATACAAGTGAATGATAAAACACCATAGTAAAAGCATCAACACAATGGAAATAGTCTTTAATAGCTGGAAGAATCTAAGGCCCTCCTAATGAATCAAATCTTAGAAGACTAAAAACCAGGTCTGTTTTAGTAAATTCAGAAAAGTATCTGAATATTCCCTTCCCAAATTATCTGCCCATTTGTCCCAAATCCTTATGTTATAGTACTACTTTCTTCTAATGAAGAAGAAAAAAATTGTAGTTATACAGAGGCATAGATTTTCCACTTTCAATCACCTCTACCTCTATGATACCATTAGGACTCATAAGTAGCTGCCAGAGACAATTTCTTGCATATTCAGGATAATTCCCAGGGAAGATGAGTAAGAATCAGATAGCAAATAGTCCAAGATGTTCTCCTGAATCGGGATGCCAAAGGGGATTCCATTCTTTGCTGTGAGGATTATTAATTAAGGTAAATAACAATCACAATATATTTAGCACATTATTTGTGCAGGATGATACATTGCCTACAATATCCTATTTAATCCTCAAAGCTACACTGCAAGGTAAATAAGATTATAATAATCCCTATTTTATAGGTAATGAATCTAAGACCGTGTTTATTTCATTAGCTTTGCTCTAATATGTACCCATGATTATCATTTTCACCTGCTTTCTTACTGATACTGAAGAGCTTCACATTTATTGTGATATATTTTTATTTTTGAAATACTGTCATTGTAGAGCGAGTGCTTAAAATACCCACAATGTGTATTAAAATGCATAAGAGAACTTTAAAGCATATTTGTTATTTATTATGAGAAAGTGTGCAAATATGAAAAAGATTTTAATGATAAATTGTAAGAAAATTATATTGCCTTTGATTCTCTACCTGAATTCACACTTGTATTTGTATTTATACACAGACATATATATGTATATGCATGTTCATATATGTGTGCATATGTATACACATATATGGCATATGTACTTATACTGTTACACCTATATTTTAGCATATGGTTACAAGTACTTATCATTTGTCACAACATATTAAAAAACATTGTTATATCTTATTTTCCAACTAAAAACTAAAATTATATGGGAACTATATTTGAAATTTTGAGGGTTAATTTTTTTTTTTTGCTCTTTTCCAGACTGGGTCTCCCCATAGCCCCAGCTGTCCTGGAACTTGCTCTGTAGACCAGGCTGGCCTTAAACTCACCAAGATCCTCTTGCCTCTGCCTCTCCAGTACTAGGATTAAAGGCATGAGCCACCATGCCCAGCTATTTTTCTATAAGGCAATAAGTTATACCAATTTCAGTTGCTTATACATGACAGTGTGGTTTATATCAACAATAATTTATATCCAAAATTGCATTTAACATTATAAAGCATAATTTAAATCCTGATTCTGAACAATTTGTGTGTTTATGTGAAGACTGAGCAGTTGTTTTGGATTCATAATTTGGAAAATAAAGAATGGTGATGAAAAATATCAAGCCAGGAATGGTGGTGCATGTCTATAATCCTAGAACTTTAGAACCAGTAGGAGGCTCAAGAATTCAAATCCATCCTAGCTACCTAGAGAGCATGAGATTTAAGGCCCTTCTGAACAACATGAAACAGTAACAAAATATCCTCAACAAATCAGTGTAACTAGCATAAAATATTGGATGAAACCTTGATTGTAGTCTAGACTACTATTGTTTTCTACTTTAGTTGATATATATATATATATATATATATATATATATATTCATACATATATATACCTTTACATATAAAAATATATTCATACATATACATATATATATATGTATACCTTTATATATAAGAAATAAATCATAAAGTTATGGTAAAATATAACTTCTTCATCAACACCTTTGTCTTAAAAAGCTTTTTAGAAAGGCTTAAAATCTGCCTGAATTATTTGAATTGCCTCAGTTAGTGAACATGGCGATTCCTTTTTATTGGTCAATTTGATTAGTCTAGGACATGCTTAACTGTCATATCAAGCATGAGGACCTGCATTGGAGGCCAGCTGAGGAGATCAAAACTTAAATTAAAAGTGATTATAGGTCATCATCTGGCCCTTGAGACAGCAAATGGACATCTGTTTACTGCTATCAAACATAGGACCTATTCTGGGACCTGAGGTTTAAGACAACAAATCCTGGAAATTCTGGTTTTTGAGGAACATGAGACAGTCCCTTGTTATGAAACACTTTCTCTTTACCTGTATATGCTAGGTTATTCTCATTTTGAGATCATTCCAAGACCCTAAACTTCTAATTGTGTGCTCTAATTCAAAGTGATTTTTCTAAATGTCAATAGTGATGGCCCTGGGTTGATAGTGTGTTACCAAAAAATTAGGCTGCATTGTCACAGTATCTCCAGCTCTGGAAACTATTTGGCTGGTAGTAGAAGATGAAGATAGTATTTCTTGTGTAGGGTTTCTGAAGGAGATGGCTTATATAAATTCTAACCTCAAATTTTGCTGAATTTCACTATTCTCATTATTAATTCCAACAGCAATTTCATTTTATATCCATCCATCTGGTAGAAGGACCCAATATTTTCCATGGCATTAGGTCAGTGTATACTAGGCACAGCCTTATCATGGTTGTAATAACCAGTCTTAGGTATGTATAGCTCCTATTTTTATACAGGTGAAAAATGACCAAGTGTTTATATTCTCCTAAAAACTTGTTTAAATTTTTTAAAGCAGACACAAAAATACAAAATCTATGATGATTTTTTTTCCTGAGAATACTGCAATTTCCCATTGAAAGAATCCTTGAGACATGGTAGTGATATATTCATGCATTCTAGAGATGTACATTCCACATTCTCTATTTAACCATTGAAGGTCTTAGAGTTCTTCATTGGTTTTTGAGCTTCATGACATTTTTGTGTGCTTCCATAATTAACTATGCAATTTCCCACAGAGAAATAATTCAAACTTTTCAATTCTGGAATTTAACTTTATTGGATTTTTGGCAATCTTGGCCAAGAATAAAATAACTGTAGATTTCCATATTCCAGTAAATCTCAGCATCATTATTTTTCCTTCATCCATCCACATGAAGAATATAATGCTGTCAGGTCTGGTCCTCAGGACTTTTCACACTCAAAAGAGTTTTCTTACATTATTGTTGCACACAGGGTCAGTTTATACTCAAAACCATTTTTAAAATATTTTAAGAACCTATTTTTAAGGATTTGACGACCAGTGTTTTTTGAGACAGTTGGGCAGCTAACTTTAAAAATCCACACAAATCCTTTCTCTGCTCTTAGTTTTTGTTGTCCCCAGGACAAAGTCAGGGCAAACTTTGTAAGATTAAGGTCATTGAGGTTGGTAAATTTTGCTTTAAATCAATATTGTATTTCATTAAGTTTGTTGTTCTGAGGTAGATGCAATCTCTTGCATCCTTTGATGCCTGACACATTTCATATCACCTTGCTGTTGATGTTAACAGTTGGATAGTAAACATATTTTTTTTGTTAGGAGAATATTACTTTTGGGTAGAGAGGAGGAAAATTGAAAAATATGGAAACCAACTCGGAAAGCTTTTTAGAAATACACACATAATCAGGAATGGAAATCCTCACATCCAAATATTTACCTATATATGAGACTGATAGTGATATTTCCTCCAGTATATTTGCTGGTATGAAGGAGCAAAAGGTGCTTTGAGCTGATGTAAAAATCCTAACTGGATTTTGCATATAAAAGCCATGTACAAATAATTTCTACACCCAAGTTATAACATATTTAAGCTTGGATAAGAATGCATAAGTGCCTAAAGTCAGTATTTTTATTTCCCTACATAAATCGCATTTTAAAATACAGGAAAGTCCTTTACCCTGGGGAAATTTCTTAAAGACAGATATTTAAGATGTATGAAATCTGCTTTGGCTATTGTTTTTAGATAGGGTTCTCTTAGGATGAAATTGATTTTGATAAGTTCAATGTAAATAAATGATTTTAATCTAAGACAGTAAGAAAATAAGAAATTGGAAGGTGCAGTTTCTTTACCAATATCATCATATAAAAGCATAAAAAATAAATAAACATTCCCTAATATGATATTTTATTTTAAAGGGATAATAAATGTTTCTGTTACATTTGATTTTATATTCTGGACAAAATGTTATGGTTTGTGGCCAGAAAGTGTCCTTTTGAAGGTGTCATTGTCAGAACAAATTAATTCATATCTCACACTTTGCAACGTCAGCATCTATTGTTATCCTTTTTTTCTTCCTCCCTGTCATTCAGATTAATAACATAAGTGGTTCTATATGCTTACAGCTTTCTTCTCCTTGTCATCTGACTCAGAATCTCCATTGCATTAGTAATTTTTCTTCAGCAAATTTAAATGTACTGCAATATATCTATGTTAAGTTGAAAGTGCTATACAATCATTTCTCTTCAGACTACTCTTATTAAATGAATTGAATAGACCTTTTCATGTTGTAGGCTTTTATTTCCTAAACAATTCATTTTAGAGTGAATCTGAGGTCTTACATCCACCTTTTTGACATTTCCTGGAAGCAAAATCATTCTAACATTGTTTGACAACTTTTAAAATGAGTTTTTATTAAGATATTAATTGATCAACACTATATATCTCCTTTCCCTATGATTCATTTATGTGAAATTCTTTTTTTTAATTTTATTCATTTTTATGTGTATGAATGTACTGTCTGCATGTAGGTTTGTGCACCCCTGTCAGTGCAATGCCGTGGAGGTCAGAAGAGGGCGTCTGATTCCCCTGGAACTGGAGTTAAAGATGGTTCTCAGCTGCCATGTGGGTGCTGGAAATCAAACCTGGGTCTTCTGCAAGAGCAGTCGACACTCTTAACTGCTAAGCCATCTCTCCAGCCCCCAATGAGAAATTCTTAACACCTATTTATGTTTATAGTTATCTTTACAGAATATGAATCTACGCATCAAGTAGTGTAACTAGAAAGTTATTCTGTATTTGATCATAGGCAGAATTAAAGACATCTAAATAGTAGTTGGATTCCTACATATGGAAACAATTCAATTGCAGCTTGGTTAAGAATTTTACCTGTGTTTTCTGTATTTTCAACATTATAAGGGTTTATTTTCTTGGTAAAACCCATTTTTTTTCAAATCATAGTTGAAAAAGATTCTGACAATGTTGAATGCAGATTTTAGCTCTTCAATCCGAGAGAGAGAGTGAGAGAGAGAGAGAGAATATATATATATATATATATACACAGTAAAAGTGGTAGGAATAATTATGAGAGCCAGCAGACTATTAGCCTAGCAGTTTTCATATAAAAACAGTTTAACTCTTTGTAGCAAGTGACCCAATTCCCAGTGTAGGATTAGTATCCATCCATAGTGTGAAGTATGCTCTTCAGAAATAGATTACTCTGTCTCTTCCAATTACCTTCTTCAAATACAAGTGAATTCTTTTTCTCTTTTTTTTTAATGAAAATTTGAAAATTTGAGTGCCTAGGTAATTTCTCCAGGATCCTGGAGGGATGGAGATATTTAATATTTGTAGCTCAGTATTATATACCAAGAAGCCTGAAGAGCTCTGCTTTTTATAGTGTAGAGATATATTATCAACATGAAAATCACTCTCAAATTTTCTTCTGTGGCAGCGGGGTTTGCTAGGGACAGACCTGTTAGTCTCAAGTATTCACTGTCATTCTCACTGCTTATAGTTGAGAAAACCTCTGAACTCCTTTTCATAATTACACTATAGCAGAGGTGTCAGACTATAATTCTGTAGTATTATACAGAATTATATCTTGCTAATTAATTTGCCCTAAACTTTCACCCTCCCCCAGGTTTCCCTCTCTGCTACTTAACTATAAAGAACCTAACTAATATGAATCCTGTATCTGTTAAAAATGATTTCTTCCAATAAGCTGATTGCATTGGAATTAGACCAACCAGTTCTAGCCAAGATTTTGAATGAAATTGGCATCCTAACTGACATTCAGAGGATTCAGCACAGACATATCGGATTGCTGACCTACAGCGACTGTAAGATAATGAATGTATGATGATTTGGGGTCAAGGATGAAGAAGGAGCTTCTGAAAGGAGGATAGAGGACACAGGCAAAATCAAGGATGAAATGAGCAAAGTGTCCAGGGGGCTTTAACTCAGGAAGGATGGGCGAGGTCAATACAGAGGGAGAGAGGGGAAGGGGTATATATGAAAAAGTCACAGGGCAACATATTAATACATAAGGTTACTTAAAATATTTCATATATATTCATATGTATATGGGATTGTGTGTGTGTGTGTATGTGTGTGTGTGTGTGTGTGTGTGTGTGCGTGTGTGTGTGTGTGTGTGTGTGTGTGTGTGTGTGTGTGTGTAGCCATAGACCATGCTAGGTGTAAGAAAAGTATCTGAGTTTGGGGGCATTGGTATTATGAGACTCCTAAAACAATGTAGGCTGTTACCAGTGACCTCGATTGCCTCTCACAAATTGAAAGTATGACTCTGTTGCTAAAGACACTGATACACTTGTGACACAGGACTGAGAGGAATCAATCTGGAACTAAGAAGCCTCTTCCCTGAGGCTAGCTCTTATAGTATAATAAGGTGCTATGCAAACTGCGAATGGGAAAAAGCGTCTATCAACAGTATTTCCCAACTGTAAAGCCTAAAATTCACAAAACGACTGACCCAGAAAAAATATCCCTAATGATACAGAAATGGGATTTTTTTTTTATCTTGGTGGAAACTAAGAGGTGTCTAATTGAATTAGGACCCATCAATAGGAGGAGATTTGTTCCTGGTAATTTAAACCTAGCCAGCTACCAGTGGTCAAAATCATCATAGATCCTAGAAGAGAAGCTACTATCGTTACATTCCTAAACCAATATAATTTCTAAATATATAAATATTTAATCCTTATATACACAGACAAGTACAGCTCTTTTATAATAAAAATATTTTATAATAAAATAGTTTTATTAATTTTTTGTATATACCATACATCATTTCTCAGTCCAATTTAGACACATTCCCTTTTTCATGACCCCCAGCCCACCCCAGTTCATGCATTCTGCCACACATGTCTTGCATTTTTTGCTCAGTCGTTTTAAATTTTTGCTCTGCAGAGGTTTTTTTGTTTGGGAAGAAATTAACTGTTTCAGTCAGTTCTTTTACCCAGTCCTTTTCTTGTCCCCTCCCATTTGTATTGCTCCAAAATATGCCCATATGGATATGTATGTATGTATATATATATATATATATATATATCACATATATACCAAAATTATAACATCTGAAAATAGATTGTTAATTCCAAAATATGTTTAGGAGTTCATATTTTTACTTAATTTTATATTACTCTAAACTGTACAGTTTAGAGTAATATAAAATTAAGTAAAAATGCTTTCCTAAACAAATTCATTATGATAACATAAGTCACCAAGTCATTGTGGTTGATGGAAATTTCACAAGGCACCAAACAGATGAAGAGATACAGGAAATCAACAAGAATCATTTCTCTTCAGGGATATGCTCACTGATATTTTTCACAATTTCAAGTGCTCAGCCCTAAACATGCACATGATAGTACCCCTAAATTTACTGTGTGTCTGTGTCTGTGTATCTGTGTCAATAATAATTAAAGATAGTCACAAAATTAGTTACCAAACAGAAATATATTTGAATAAAAAAAATTGTTTGAAATTATTGTTTTAATTACACTACTCATTTATGAAATCTCAAAGAACAAAATACCTTTTTGAAAAAGAAGCTAAATTCTGCTAATTTTCTTTCCGTTTCTCTTCCTTACCCTCCTTCCTCCCTCCCTCCCTCCCTCCCTCCCTCCCTCCCTCCCTTCTTCCCTCCCTCCCTCCCTCCCTCCCTCCCTTCCTTCCTTCCTTCCTTCTTTCCTTCTTTCCTTCCTTCCTTCTACATTTTTTGAAACATGGGTTCACTATGTGGTGCTGGCTGGCCTGGAACTCATAGGTAGATCAGGGTAGCCTGAACCTCACAGAGCTCCCCCTGCTGCCTCTGTTTTGCAAGTACAGGGAATAAAGGCATATACCATCACACTTGGCTATGCTCATTTCTTCTTTTCTTCTTCTTCAATGTATTTTTGCTGAATTTTTGTGCATTTCACACAAATCATCTTACTCATTTTTATATCCCCTCTTCCATCAGTACCCCGTCCAGATCTCCCCACAGGTTTTCATGCATCCTGTCATATATCCTAAGACCTCTCCAACAAGTTCGTGTACTCAGATGTCTCTCAGTGCAAGTTCATCCACCAGGGTGTTAATTTCTGATAAAATATTCAAGAACTAATATGCAATGATAAGAAGAATTACACATATAAAATTAACCAACAAAACAGAAATTAAAATCTATAGAAGACCAAATACCCACAGCACAGATAATAATACTATTGTGTAATACACAGGCCAATATCAGGTATGGCAAATGAGGGATTCGGATCTCTGACAGAACTGATGGGAAGATAGTGTACCATTGCACAAAGAAGTGACATGGAATCATCTGGGAGAACACAGACATGACTATCATGATGCAATATTACTATTATAACATAAATGCCTTCATTATTAGTTTTGTGTAGTCTAAACTAATTCAATATCATCTGTAATTATTTAATAGAGCTAAATAAATTTTATAAATTTATTAATCTTTAGTGTAGTTCATGTAGAACATCTCAAACAGCCTTAATTATCTTTATACCTCTTTCCCCACTGGCACACTTCTAGGGCACCCCACTTGAGTGCATACATTCTGCCATTTAGGTTAACATCTATTGTGTTAAGTTGGTGTTCACAGAAGCTCACAGTAGATGGGATGCACCCATCCTCATCTACTGAGGTCTAGTCAGCCTATCTAGAGTCTCTGTTTAAGATCAACTCTTCCTCACCCAGTAGTAAGTACTAAGACTGGGGTCTGCTGCCCTTTTCCAAGTTCTATGCTGAGCTTTTGTCTGCTTGTATTTTCAGGGGTCTTATGCATGATGACAACATTGCTGTAAGTTTGTATGATCAGGCTCCCAGGAGCTCTATTTCAAATTTAATGGAGTATAGGCTTTTAAAATATTCCCTGTGAGATCATGGCAAAAATGGACTGGATTATTTTCTTTTTATTTGATCAACACATATGTGTAAGCAAACCTCTTCAACTGGAATTTGGGACCCTGGGTTGCACAAAAACTGAACTCAATTACCTATTTGTATGGCAAACTGAGCAACTTCAATGTGATCTGAAAACAACTGTGCTCTTATATTGTGAATCCCTTAAAAAATAATAAACAAAAAAATAAAATTAAAAAAAAAACTTAACTCAGATGTTAACTAATTGGGTGGGTTTATATGGACATTTCTTAGGTTTATTGTGTGTGTACTTACTGGCCAAATAAAAAAAATATTCCCTTAGAACGTTGTGAATCTTTTTGTTGTCTGTTGTTATGTTTCCCCTTTAATCTCTGAGTTTGTTGATTTGGAGTTATTCTTTATTTCTTTTGGTTAAGTGGGATAAGAGTCTATCTGGTTTATCTTTCCAAAGAACCAGCTATTGGATTCATTGCTTCTTTGTTTTGTTTTCTTTGTTTCTATTTCATTAATTTATGCTCTGATTTTTAATGTTTTGGTCAGTTCTTTGAATAGGTTTTTCTCTCTATTTTTATTTTGTTCCTTTTAATTTTATATTATTGCAAAATATGCATAGATACACTTCACACATAAATCAAAATTACAAAGTATGAAAATTATAGGTTAATTCCAAAACACATTTAGGGATTAGCTATTTATTATTTTATTTTATTTTATTTTATTTTATTTTATTTTATTTTATTTTATTTTATTTTATTTTATTTTATTTTATTTTATTTTATTTTATTTTATTTTATTTTATTTTATTTTATTTT
>VZQC01009012.1:52462-100002 GCA_009823505.1 Rhizomys pruinosus | reverse complement strand
CAGCAGTGTATTTTTGTTCCCCTTTCCCCACAAAACCTATCCAGTCATTGTGTTGATCTATTTATTTTCTTAATCTTGGCCAGATCCTTTTTGGAAGTGAAGAAATGATACCTTAGGTTGGTGGTTTAAGAATCTGTCGCTTTACTGTACATTTTAATGATGTTGAAACTTTTTTTTTTTTTGTTTGCTTTTTGGTCTTTCCAGAACAGGATCTTCCTGTAGCCCCAGGTGTGCCTGGAACTTGCTCTGTAGACCAGACTGGGCCTGAACTCACAAAGATCTCCTGCCTCTGCCTCCCAAGATCCTAGGTATTGAACACTTTTAAAGATATTCGTCTGCCCATCTTTTTCATTAAATGTGTGAAGTCTTTCTGTTCCTCTTGCTCATAATAGCGTTTTAGAGTAGGAAAAAATCATTTGTTTCTTTCTTGCTCTATTTTTTAATAATCTTTTATAAATTTTTTATTCATTTATTTTTTATTAATTTTTTTTTTAGGTGTTTATTTTCAATGTGTATTGAGTGCTCCCTGTGCTTGCAATGCTCACGAGGTCAGAAGTAGGGCATTCAGATTCCCTGGAACTGGGTTAGAGACGGTTCTCAGTCCATAGCTGGGTCCTAGAATCAACCAGGGTCATCTTGCAAGAGTGTCTACTGGCTTTAATGATGAGACCATCTCGTCTCTAGCCCTGTTTTTATTTTTTAGGTAGTTAATATATTCTTGGGATGTTGATGCTCTGTCTGATATATCATTGGTGAAGGTTTCCTCCCACTCTGTGGGTTTTCTCTTCATTTCACTATGAGTGTAATTTGTTCTTTTTTTTTTTTTTTATAGTTAAACTGAGCTTTAATTGCACTTATATCACTCTTTTTTTAATTATTTTTATTGATGCTTTGCGCACATTTTGTCTACATTTTCCAAATTCAGATCAGGCATATTTAATTTCCCTTCACCCCACCCCCCAACCCATCCCAGATTCATGTATTCTGCCATAAACTGTCCTTGCATTTTCTTCTCAGTTTTTTTTTCCCTTTTTTAGCTATAAGTGATAATCAAGAGTACAAGCATCCTTTGTATGAAACCAATCGCAGAGGCGTTGTGCCCCATAACCCCCACCGCCCCCCACCATCCAGTTGGGGGAGGGGGTGGTGACAGGTTGTTTGTTCAATCAAGTTGATCAATGAGTGTCCAGACTACATCACTGTAGTTCCACCATTCACCACAATCGGAGCCTTTCCATTCTACCACGCCCCCTCTTCTGCAGATGTTCCCTAGGCTAGGAAAAGGGGCACAGGTGGATGAGCAAGTAAAAAACATCCACTCTCTCGGAGATGTTGACTTGGACTCTGGTTAGTTTTGGCTGTTTCCTTTTGTGGGTTGACAGTTTGTTCAGGCGTAACCTTTCGATCCTTACTAATGAAGCACAAGCAATTAGATATATTATTGTTTCTTTGCTGTATAAAAGCTTTGAGTTTGATGAGGTTTGCACTTGTCAGTGTTGTCCTTATTTCACGTGCAGCTGATGTTTGTCTTTAGAAAGTCTTTTCCATGTCTATGTCTTGTAGGATGCTGCCGGGACTTTTTCTTTATCCACACTTCAGGGGTTTCAGGTTTATGTTGAGACCTTTGATCCCCTTGTAGTGTATTTTTGACAGGGTGGAGGATAAGGGGTTAATTTTTGTTTTCTAAAATGGTGATCCAGTTTTGCAAACACCATTCATGAAGGAAGATGCTATCTTTCCTCCATTAAGCTGTTTTGGCCCATTTGTCAAATATGAGGTGTCTGAACTTATATGAGGTCAAGCTTGGATGTTCAATTTTCTTCAATTTTGTTCCATTGGTCAATGGTTCTTTTTTTTTTTTTTTTTGCAAGTACCAGGCCTTCTTTATGACTATAACCCTGTAATATAGCTTGAAGTCTGGTAAAGTAATTCCTCCTCTATTGCACTTTTCACTCAGGTTTTGCTTTAGCTATTCAGGTTATTTTTTGTGTGTGTGTTATTTCTAATTGTCTGCTGTGTTTGGATTTCATTTATTGTTGTCTTTATTGTTGTCTTGAGTGGCAATGTTAAGTTGTTTATGTTCTTTCTGATTTTTTTAATGTAGGCACTTAGAGCTATAAACTTCCCCCTTAGGACTGATTTTTAATTTTTTTTAATTAATTTTATTTATTTCTGTATGTGTATGAATGTACTGTCTGCATGCAAGTCTGTGCACCCGTGTAGTGCAATGCTGCGGAGGTCAGAAGAGGGTCTTGGATTCCCCTGGCACTGGAGTTCTCCTGGAATTGGAGTTTCAGACGGCTCTCGGACGCCATGTGGGTGCTGGGGATCGAACCCGGGTCCTCTGTAAGAGCTGTCGGTGCTCTTAACCTCTAGGCCATCTCTCCAGCCCCCAGGACTGATTTTTTAAAGTGTACCAGAGGCTTTGTTTTATTGTAGTGGGCATTTTTGTTTAATTCTAGGATTACTTTTCTTTCTTAATTTTTCTTTTGACTCATTCATTATCCAGGAGTCTGTTATTTAGTCTCCAGGATTTCCTGTAGTTACTAGGACTTCTTCTGGTGTTGATTTAAATCTTATTGTGTTGTGGTCTAATAGGATGCATGGAATTAATTCACTTTTTGTATCAGTTGAGGTTTGTTTTGTGCCCTGGTATGTGGTTGATTTTGGAGAAAGTTCCATGGGGTGCTGAGTAGAAATTATATTCTTTGATGTTTCGGTGGAATACTGTGATGACTGTTAGGTTTATTTGATGTATGGTACTGTTTAAATCTGATGTCTCTCTCTTTATACTTTGGTTGACCTGTTTAATGGAGACAGTGGATTATTGAAGTCCCCTACTATTAGTGAGTTGGGATTGTTCTCTATCTTTATTTTCTGTAGGATGTGAATTTGGGTGCACCAGAGTTTGGTGCCTATACTCATGATTGTAATATTTTCTTATTTAATTGTGCCTTTGATAAGAATGAAGTGACCTTCTTTATCTCTTCTGACTAGTTTTAATTTAAAATCTATTTGTCAGGAACTAGAATTGCAAGTGCTGTTTACTCTTTAGTGTCATCTGCTTATAATATTTTTTTCTATCCTTTCACCTTAAGTCAGTTTATGTCCTTGAAGATGAGTTGGTTTCTTGAAGACAAAAAAAGTTGGATTTCGCTTCTTAATCCATTCAACTACCCTGTGTCTTTTGAGTAGAGAGCTCAATGTATTGATATTTAAAGTTATCATTGAATGATGTATGTTGGTTCCTGTCAGATTACTTTCTGTTTGCCTCCAAGATCTAACTTTTTGTTTCCACAATTACACCTTTGTTTAGTTTCTTTCTGTTGCCCTTTGGGTTTAGCCATTCTGTTTTTTCCAGTCTTCGTAGTGCTTCAAGTTTTTGCTGAACATTTGGCTTTCTGTACATGAATTCTTTCTGCTTATTCATGTCATGTAATATTTTTCTTTCTTGTTCAACAATAATACACATTTTTGCTGGGTAAAATATTGTGAGTTCCCAACTATGGTCATTTAGAACCAGTGATATTTTATTCCAGGCTCTTTTGACTTTCCTAGTTTACAATGAAAAGTCAGATATAATTCTGATGGGTTTTCCTTTATATCTGTCTTGCTTTTCTTTTGCAGCTTTCAGTATTATGTCTTTGTTACTGTATATTTAGTGTTTTTATAATGATGTGGGGTGAGGAGTTTGTTTTCTTGTCCTGTATATTTGGTGTCCTCTGGGCTTCTTAACATGTCTTTCATTAATTTGGTGAAATTTTCTTCTATGATCCTTCTGAACACCTGGCCAATTCCATAATCCTGAGAATATTCATTTTTCTCTATGTGTATAATGTTTAAATTTGGTCTTTTCCATTGGTGTGTTTTTTTAATCATACTCTTTGCATGAGTGATACAATTCTTCAACTTTCTCATTCATCTTGACATTCTGTTTTCCATTCTGTTCATTCTATTGATGATGCCTTTTCCCATTGTGTCAAATTGGATTACTGAGTGCTTCACTTCCTTCTTCATTTCAGTCTGAAGTTGTTTTTTTCAATATTTCTGTATCTTTTGTGAATTTATCCAGAAGTTTATCCCTATCTTATTTTTTGTTCTTTAATTTGTTTGTTTGTGTGTACTTTACATTAGTTGAATTATTTGATCATGTTTATGATTGTTCTTTTAAATGTTGTGTCCTGTGTTATCTGTATGAGGTTCTCATTTTAGAACTCATGTACAGGACTGATGGTATTTGGTCGGGATATATTATTTAGGGTTTTCATAGTATTATTTTTTCATTACGATTTTTACATGTGGATTTCTTTTGTTTATGATTCTGATGTCAAACTCAAGCCTTCCTTTGTTGAGTTGATGTCTGTTCTGTATGTGTCCTGGATGTACCTTGGTTGTTTTACTTTTATTTTATAAAATATTTTTATTGATGTTTTGTGCATTTCAGACATCATTTTTCAGTCCAATCTAGACACATTCATTTTTCCACATTCCCCATCCCACACCAGTTCATGCATTCTGCCATACATGTCTTGCATCTTTTTCTCAGTCATTTTAAAGTTTTTCTCTGAAGAGGTTTATTTTTGAGGCAGAAGTTAACTGTTTCAGTCAATTTTTTTGACCCAGTCCTTCTGTCATTGTTGTTCCCTCCCATTTGTATTGCTCCAAAATATGCCTGTATATACATCACATATATACCAAAATTTTGACCTCTGAAAATAAACTGTATGTTAATTCCAAGAAATGTTTAGGAGTTCATATTTTTCACTTTGATTTTATAGTACTCTAAAATATGAATACATACCCTCCACCCATATACCACAATTACAAAGTCTGAAAATAATTGGAAAGTTAATTCTAGAGCTCATTAAGAGATTCACATTATAACAGTACAGACATTTTCAGATAGAGAAATATAACATTAACGTTGCTCACCTTGCCTTTCAACTAGGTATTTGGTGCTAGCATCCACAAATTATTGATACCATTTATCTTTTGTTTTTCTAGGACTGTGTTACTTTACTTAGCATAATGGTTTCAAATTTCATCCATTTACCTGCAAAGTTCATAATGTGATCTTTCTTATAGAGTATGAAAAGGTGATTGATCTGGGCTTCAGTTTCTCTGTTTTGATTTTATTTAGGAGGAACTCCAGCTACTCTGTATTTCATGCAGAGGCCCAAGTCACCCACCAATTATATAATCTTAGTCTTCTTCCTAAGATCTGGGCCCTTACTAGACAGCAGGCAGGCACTATTTTGGAAGCTTGCTAGGCAGAGCCTGAATTCAGCTGTTCTTAGCCAGGTGTTTGGGCCCTTACTAAAGAGAAAAGCTTAGTGCTGTAGCACTGATGAAGGGCTCAGATGGTCCTAAAGTAGGGGATTGGCAGGGCATAAGTTGGAGAGCTCATCACCATGGAGATCTAAGAGGTTAGTCCAGAGATTGAATGCTAAAAGAGACTGTGCCCAAGGCTAGAAGCTGAAGAAGGTGTTGGGGTAGAGAAATTGGATTTGCTCAGGCTGTAGGAGAGTCAAGTCTCAGGGGGCAGGATCAGACCTACCAGGGAAGAAGACTGGTCTTGGGAAATCCAAGGCAAGATGGGCATGAGGACAGCCAAGGAATACTCTACCAAACTAGACTGAAAAATTGAGTATAGGGGATTAGGATGCAATGGGCCAGTCTGACTAAGAGGGCAGTCCAGAAATGTGGGTTACCAAGAGAGGAAGTGGGCCTGTGATCAAGGCTAGAAGGAGAATAGGGTGTCAATTCAGGGAATTTGGAGTTGTTCAAGCTAATGGGGAGTTAAGGCACAGTGAGAGGGTCAGACGTTCCATGGAAGAAGCCTGGTCTCAGAAATCCAAGGAAAGGTGGGGTTGGGGACAGCCAGGGTAGAAGATGGGTCTCAGGAGTCCAAAGCCAAGATAGGGGGCAAGGGGAGGCACAGGTGGAGACTTTAACAAACTAGACTGAAAAATTGATCTGGTCAAGGAGCAGTGGTTAAGATCAGACTTTGCAGGGAAGAAGCCTGGTCTAGGAAATCTACAGCAAGTTGGAGGAGGTGAGAGGCAGGATAGAAGGCTGGTCTTGGGAAACCAAAGGCAAGACAGGAGAGAAGACAGCCTGTGAAGAGTCCAGCAAGCTATATTAGGGAATTTAGCTGGTTAGAGTGCATGAAATCAGATAAAGTGACTAGCATCCTAGTCAAGAGATCTGGGGTGCTAAGACTAAAAGCAGGCCTGTGCCCAAGGTTACTAGGTGCACAAAGTGCGGAGGTGATAGTAGTAAATAAATTTAATTTAAGGAATTGTAAAATATGTAGCAAATATTCTTAATCTCAGTACTCTAAAGTCAAGAAGATCACAATCTAGAGTCTAGAGTATGGTAGATAGTAAGTCTCTGTCATAAAATCAACAACTTCAACAAATTGTATAAATCTGTGTTATGAAAAGTTCAACTGTACTATTAGTCAGCATGTATTCAAACTACATTTCATCTATAGCAATAGTTCCAAGGTCAAGAATAATTACAATGATCAAAATCATCCACATGGAACTGAAAAATGGAAGGTGAGTATAAGGTAAGTTATGACTTGAGGATTTTTTGCTTTACAGCTGTCAATACCCCCTCTATATGTTTATAGTTTTAATTAATATGCTGTGGGAATTTTCTTTTCTTGTCCGATTTGGTGTTCTCTGTGATTCTTATGTCTCAACGACTATCTCTTTCTTTAATTTAGGGCTCTTTGCTTCAAGGACTTTGTTGAAGATCTGACTTATGCTTGACATGGGATTCTACACCTTCTTCTATATCAATTATTCATTGATTTAGAAAATTTAGAGAAAATTTTCAGAATCGTTTATGACTGGAGCTGGAGAATTGGTTTTCTTCAAGGGAATGATGCTATCATCATAGCTTGACCAGGCCCTAGTGGATAGACTCACAGTAATGGACATTTGAGGACACAAAAGTAGTTCTATTGTCCTTAAAGAATATGACAGAATGCATGAAAACTGGTTGGGAGAGGTTTAACTATGATCAAGATATATTGTATTATTTTTTTTCAAAAATCACTGAAAATAATGGCAATGTATTTTGACCATATTCAAATCCCCATCCCATCTCCTCTTACCTCCCTATGCTTTCTTTACTTTATGTACTCTGTTACCGTTTTTGTTGTTGTTGTTAAGGTCCATTGATTCTAATTTGTGTAACCCAAAGGTTCTTGTGTACACTTTCATCTCCAGGAGCCTAGCCAAGCTCTCTAGCATCACACTTTAACAATAAACCAAGTCTTCCTTCCCCATCAGCTCTCAGTGGCCAAAAGTTCCTCAACCAGAGCTGGCTTTTGCCCACATACTCTTCCATGCTGGATTTTGGTCTTTCATGGTCTTATGTAGGTCTTTTGATTGCAGTCAGAAGTTTTATGTGCTCATATATGTAATTCCACTTCTATTTTTGGAGAACATATTTTTCTTGTGTTTATCTATCTTGCATTTATCTAAACTCATGTAGTTCTGCTTCCTCTTACACAGTGATCTCTAAGCTTTGAAAAGAGGGAATGTGACACCAGTTTTCCAATTAAGGGTGATCATTCTGAGGTCTCTTATTCTCCACATGTTAAGCAGTTGTGGCTCTCTGTGTTAACTGTCATCTGATAAAAGATCAGGTTTCTCTGGTAAGAATTGAGAGTGCCCGGCATTGTGGCAAAAGTCTTTAATCCCAGCGCTCAGGAGGCAGAGGCAGGCCATTCTCTGTGAGTTTAAGGCCAGCCTGGTCTACAGAGTGAATTCCAAGCCAGCTGGGGCTACAGGAAGACTTCATCTCAAAAAAGACCAAAAAAAAAATAATTGAGAGATACATTAATCTATGGCCATAAGAATGAATTGTTGAGAACTGGTTTTATACTAGCCTTTAGTAGGATAATATCAGAAGGATCTCTTCTACAGACAGCTGATACTGAAAGGGACCACAAAACTTTCCAATTCTGTGTATTCTTTTCATCTTGGGCTTCACATTGTATTTGAATGGTCAGAGTTAATTTTAAGAACTTAGACATTCATCTCTATGTAGGCTGCTGATACTTTTTCATTTAGTTGTGTTTAAATTATAGTATTTATCAGCGACCAAATTCTCTTTTCACTGGAGAGATATAGAACAATTGAACTTTTTTCTTTTAAATGACTGTATATATTTAATGAAACCTGGAACTCCAGATGAGCATTCTACGGCTGCTGAGTCACTGTACTTAATGTAAGTTTACATGCTAGTGAATGATTGTATCTCCTATTGAATAGGCTTTTAAGACACAAAAATAGTACTGGGGATTTTTTAACATTTGATTTATTATTTTTATTTTATGTATATGAGTCTATTGCCTGCACATATGTAAGCACACTCTTGTCATGTAGTGCCCATGGAGATCAGAAGAGGGCATCAGATCCCCCGTAGTTGGTGTTACTATGGATGTTTGCTGTCATATTGTTGTTGGGAATCAACCAGGGTCTTCTGCAAAAGCAGCCAGTGCTCTTAATGGCTGAGCCCTCTCACCAGCCCCATTATTGAGAATTTTAACTACTATGATACTTAACGGATACTAGATTAGTTAGTCAAGACTAAATTGCTTGGAGTTTCACTATTTTATACATTAAGGGTACTTTACTTGTATCATCTCATTTCAATAAGACTAGCCATGATCAAGAAAACAAAAGACATCAAATGCTGGAGAGGTTGTGGGGAAAGGGGAGCACTCATCCACTGCTGGTGGGAATGTAAACTTGTACAACCATTATGGAAAGCAGTGTGGAGAACCCTTAAAAAACTCAATATGAGCCTACCACCTGACCCAGCCATGCCAGTCCTGGGTATATAACCACAAGACATATCCTACCATAAAGATACATGCCCAGCTATGTTTATTGCAGCTCTCTTCACAATAGCAAAGATCTGGAACCAACCCAAATGCCCCTCAACTGATGATTGGATAACAAAAATGTGGTACATCTACACAATGGAGTTCTATGCAGCAGTAAAGAAAGATGACATCATGATCTTTCCTGGTAAATGGATGGAACTCGAAGCAATTATTCTAAGTGAATTAATACAGTCCCAAGAAAAGAAAAAGGCAAATGATTTCCCTCATTTGTGGATGCTAACGCCAAATCCCCAGTTGGCATGCAAACTGAGCAACTTTATTATTATATTTCATTGTATCCGAAAGCAATTGTGCTATTCCAATATGAATCTCTAAATGGGCTCTAGAATTGTCCTACCACTTATTTTCACACATTGCAATTACCACATATGGATGGAAGATACGTAGTCATATTCTAAAAAAAAAAAAGAATGTAACGTTACACATCTTTATACCTGAATGCAAATTTACTGTTAACATGTGATCTCTAAACGTGTTTAGAATCCACTATAGTTTATTTTCAGAATTTGTAATTTTGAACCTAAGTGTGGGTGTATATCTGCATATTTTGGAATAATATAAAATAAAAATAATAAAAAAAGGCTCACTTTATTGCCAATGAGTGTTTTAACATTCTTCTCAGGTTAGTACTAATTCTTCCATTCTGCTATACTCTTATTTTTCATATTTAATATTTTATGTGTTTGCCGTCTAGTATATATGTGTATGTATAAAATACATTTATTTAAGATCATCTGTCTTATGCAATGCCTGCAGGATATCAGAAGGGTCACTGGATCCTCTACAACTGAAGTTATGAAGGGGATTTAGCTGCCTTGTGGATGCTAGAATTGATCCCGATTACTCCTGCAACTGTAAGTGTCCTCAATGCTGAGTCATCCCATAATATATATATATTATATATATTATTCTATATAATATATTATATTTCAGGATTTGTACAACTCGTACAATGGTTTGGAACAAAACCCACCCCCATGCTCCAACCCCCCATCAGAACTCATGTATTACAATATCCAAGCTAAGCCCAATCCAGTCAAGCTCCCAAACCTAGACTTCTTTCTGTGCAAATAGATCCACTGGAGTCTAGTCAGCACATCTAGAAATTCTAGGTAAGGCATATTCTTCTTCACCCAACAGTACTCAGTCTTTGTTCTTGGACTGAAAACTACTCTTATTTTTGTAAGAAAATTCAGCTACACAAAAATATTCAGATAAATTAGTTCATAAGTGAATCCCAGAAGTTCATTGCATAGTTGCATCTCTTAGGAGTATACAGTGGCACTCTCGGGTTCTATAGAGGGACTATCCTACCTTGATAATAAAGACTTTTGTTCTGTAGCTAGTGTAGAAAAGTAGGGGAAATCCCACAATGAAATAGCATTTTGAAGTCTCACCTTTCACCCAATTATTGAATCAATTTCATTAACAAAGCAGGATGTGATGTCATAACTGGATGCCAAATTGGATTTGAAACTGTTTAATATTCTAACAATATATGTTTGAAAAAATTAAATGTATTGGAAATATATAGAGAAAAGATCCTTAGGACTGAAATTAAATACATTTTCATAAAAAAGTTTTAAAAATCAAATTAGTGGGCGCCTAGTTTACTCTGAGTCCAAGGGTTTTTGAAGGAGGATTATTGTTTGTTTTCTAACAGCCATTGTTAAACAATAGGTATTTCATTCATGCACTGATGCAAAAGGGGAAACAACTAATTAATATTCCAAGAAATGTTTTTTGTTGTCCTCAAGAGTGATGAAAAATATCTAAGTCAGAATATAACTTTTCAAGACATGGATAAGGCATTCTCTGTGTGTGTGTAAAGAGGAGACGGATTACGTGATCATACATTAATTTGCTAATTTCATTTATTTTGCTATGCATAGCCATCATATTACTATTCTAGTGAAAATGATTATCCTAGCTGGCTTAAAACCAGCAAGCCCTATGACTTACAGTTCTTTCTCATTTAAATTTAATTCCTTGGAATTTTAATATTGAGCCTTGGTATGTATGGTTTCTAATGGTGTATTCCATAAAGGGTATTTTGGATTTTCGATGAATTCATTCCGAGGCATTTTGAAATTTGATTCTTTTATCCCCCTGTAAAATACTTAAGCATTAGACTAGAATAAGTTCTAATCCTTGTTTGAAAATTGATATGTTGACATCTCTGTTGCCTACCCATCTCTCTACTTCATGATGCTCATCAGAATAAACAAGTATTACAATTCAAATGTGAAAGTACTTGAATAAATAGGATGTCAAGCATAATGTGTTATTGCCTCTTCATAATATATCAGCAAATATATATCAGAAAATTAAATAAAACCATAAAAGTGACAATTTAGTAATGATAGAATGAAAGTTGGCTGTTACTTTTCTTAATTTATCAGGATATATATGAGAAAAATATTTATGTTAAAACAGTTACAATATTTCATTAAATTAATATTTCCACCGTTTCTTGAAGATAAGTTTACACAAACTATTTTACATTCTTTTAAAACAGTGTATATATACATATTCATCTGATCTTCTATTGTAAACTCAGACATGTGAGCAACGTTGTTAGCTCTTCTGTACAAAAACTATGTAGCTTTGCCAGTTAATTCACAGAGCCTCTGTTAATTTATCTGTATACTAGATAAAAATAGTACTTACTAATAGGATTGATATGAAAATTATATAAAATAAGGAAACATATGCAAGGTGCTGAGCTCTGACTCCCACAGAAGGCTGCACTGGGTTTGGTTCCTGGATGTAAAATTTGCTTGTTCTGTATTTCAACCAGCACTCTTTATCTTATTTGATTTATTTTTCTCCACAGTTTTAGCATTCATTTTTGAACAGCTTTAAAAATTTTTCTGAAAGGGTCTCATCCTGTGTAATCCTCACTGTTCTGAAACATGCTATGTAAAGTCTCACATTATGTAATTCTGGCTGTTCTGAAACATGCTATGTAGACCTCGGTGACCTTGAATCCATAGCCATATGTCTGCTTGTGCCTTCTAAGTGCTAGGATAAAGGACTTGCCTATTTGATTGAGCTTATAGTTATATAGATGATTTCCTCACAATGTTTTGAAAAATCTACAAGTTGATAAAGCATATTGATTACTGTAGTTTCACAAGTATCAAGATTTTAGTGAAAATTATTAGATGTTTAATAAAACATCCTTGGTGTTATAATTCAGATAAAGAATTTGGAGTTGGTAGAGAATATAATGTTTTGTTCTAATGGCAATTGTTAAAAAGTAGACTATGTTATGCACAAAAGAGAGACATTATCAATATTTGTAGTCATTGCTTTGAACTGAGATAGTTCAGTGTGTCCATGGGTATAACTTTTACTACAAACCCTAACAGATTTTCATCATAGTAGCACTTACTTAGATACTCATCTCATCAGTTTGTACACAGAAAGAATAACGTTAAAACACTCTGACAGATATAGAAGAAAGTATGATGATGAATGATGATGACAAAATTCAGTTGTAGCTTATTAATGATGTAAAGACCATATAAGATAGAATTGGGAGTATGCATAAAATCAAAAGAATGAGGAAAAAAAAACCCTAGTTTGTCATGACATTGTGTCTAACCACAGTATTTATCTTATGGGAATGGTTCTTAGAATTTCTTATACAAGCTGCTTGAGCTTCTGTACAAGCCTTTTCTTTTTTATTTATTTTTTTTTATTTATTTTTGTATGTGTATGAATGTACTGTCTGCATGTAGGTTTGTGCACCCGTGTCGTGCAATGCCGCGGAGGCCAGAAGAGGGTCTCGGATTCCCCTGGAACTTGAGTTCTCCTGGAATTGGAGTTACAGACGGTTCTCAGCCGCCATGTGGGTGCTGGGGATCGAACCCAGGTCCTCTGCAAGAGCAGTCGGCACTCTGAACTGCTAGGCTATCTCTCTGGCCCTGTCAAAGCCTTTTTTAAAATATTATACAGTAGTTAAAAATAGCAGGCTGGTGTAACTTAGCCTTTCTGGATGCTTAACAACCATACTTAATGCCCATACAAATTTGTCCAAGGGACTTAAGGGATAACTTTGTTCCTTGCTCTCAGAGTTCAACTATGTCTCAGGGGAATATGCATGGAGGCAGCTCTTGAATGATACTGCAAATGTGAGTCACCAGTCTTCCTGTAAAGGGAGGTTTTGGAGATCCACTAATGGGAATTCAGTTAGTGTCCAGTCTATAAACAGAAAAATCTGCTCATGTTTTAAAAAGGGAAGCCTAGTCTAACAAGACCTGACTTTGTCCTCAAGTAGATGGAACGGCTAAATGACAAGGAAAAAGAAGCCAGAGGCTCCCCCTCCTGTCCCACCCCCCCCAAAAAATGAATGAACCCTGAGACCCAGAGCTTCAAGTGAAAACAAAATCTTGGTTAATATGGACTTACTGTGTAGCTTTAAACATCCAAAAGGAAAGTATAACCAGAAAAAAAAGTATCAGGCTGGTGTAACTTAGCCTTTCTGGATGCCTAACGACCACATTTAATGCACATACCAATTTGGCCTTGCCCAGAGTCCTAAGGGATAACTTTGTTCCTTGCCCTCAGAGGTCAACTAAGACCCAGGGAACTATGCAAGGGGACATCTCTTGAAATGTCCTGCAAATGTGAGCCAGGGATTCCCTCCCCCCAAAATACTTGAGGACCAGATCCTCAACTGACCTTGAGAAAACAAAAGCCTTAATTAATCTGGGCTAGCAATGTGGCCTTAAGCATCTGAAATGAAAGTATAACCAGAAATAAGTAATTAATAAGGCCTAAGAAATTGTATTGCAGGTATAAAACTTGAGATCTTAGTAAAAAGACAAAAAGTAAAAAAAAAAAAAAAGAGCACAGTTGTTTTTCCTGTCTTACTGGCAAGTGCAGGTACCCTGTGGCTGCCACTACTTTTGCTATCCTTCAAAGACATGATACACAGCTTTTCAACCTTCCAATATGCACTGAAGACTCATGTCTCTCCAAGAATCCTCCAAAACTTCAGGGCCAGATGGTGACTGCTGAGACATCCAGGTTTTGGACTGAGATACTACTGGGGTTTCAGCCTCTCCAAAGTATTGATTACCATTGTTGGACTACCCAAGCTGTATCATGAAGACCAGTACAGGAGGATCAACACAGGAAGTGGTGCTTACTGGACCTCATTTGGTGACCATGGGAAGGGAAAACCCCAGTGTGGAGCACAAGGGCAGGGCTGATAGATGTTTGGACTTGCCAAGGAGAAACCTTCAAACATGACATCTTTCAGCCTAATTAAAAAAATCAGATGCTGAATATGCTAAAAGATATATGCATTAATCAAAAAAAAAACACAAAATCAATGGTCTTTCTTTACTCTAACGGCAAGCAACTAGAGAAAGAATTCAAGAAGACCTTCCCACTCACAATAGCCTCAAAAACAATAAAATACCTAGGAACAAACCTAACCAAAGACACCAAAGATTTCTTCAACAAAAATTTTAAACCCTTAAAGAAAGAAATTGAAGAAAACATCAAAGATGGAAAAACCTGCCATTCTCATGGATTGGGAAAATTAACATTGTAAACATGTCCANAATGATGTTTAAAGTTATCATTGAATGATGTAAGTTGGTTCCTGTCAGATTACTTTCTGTTTGCCTCCAAGATCTAACTTTTTGTTTCCACAGTTATACCTTTACTTAGTTTCTTCCTGTTGCCCTTTTGGGTTTAGCCATTCTGTTTTTTCCAGTCTTCGTAGTGCTTCAAGTTTTTGCTGAACATTTGGCTTTCTGTACATGAATTCTTTCTGCTTATTCATGTCATGTAATATTTTTCTTTCTTGTTCACCAATAATACACATTTTTGTGTGGTAAAATATTTTGTGAGTTCAAAAATATGGTTCATTTAGAACCAGTGATATTTTATTCCAGGCTCTTTTGAATTCCTCGTTACAATGGAAAACGTCGATATAATTTGATGGGTTTTCCTTTATATCTGTCTGCTTTTCTTTTGCAGCCCTCAGTATTATGTCTTTTACTGTATATTTTAGTTGTTTTTATAAATGTGGGTGTGAGGAGTTTGTTTTCTTGTCCTGTATATTTGGTGTCCTCTGGGCTTCTTAACATGTCTTTCATTAATTTGGTGAAATTTCTTTCTAGATCCTTTCTGAACCACCTGGCCAAATTCCAATAATCCTGAGGAATATTCCATTTTTCTCTATGTGTATCAGTTTTAAATTTTGTTTTTCTTTCCATTGGTGTGTTTTTTTAATCACTTTACTCTTTGCTATGCGTGATACAATTTTCAATTTCTCATTCATCTGACATTCTGTTTGCCATTCTGTTCATTTATTGATGATGCCTTTTCCCCTTGTGTCCAAATTGGCTTATTGAGTGCTTCACTTCTTTCTTCATTTCAGTCTGAAGTTGTTTTTCCAATATTTCTGTATTCTTTTGTAATTATTTCCAGAAGTTATCCCTATTTATTTTTTTGTTCTTTTAATTTGTTGTTGGTGTGTGTACTTTACATTAGTTGAATTATTTGATCATGTTAATGATTGTTATTTTAAATGTTTGTGTCCTGTGTATCTGTATGAGGTCTCATTTTAGGAACTCATGTACAGGACTGATGGTATTTGGTCGGGATATATTATTTAGGGTTTTCATAGTATTATTTTTTCATTACGATTTTTACATGTGGATTTCTTTTGTTTTCTGTGATTCTGATGTTCAAACTCACGGCCTTCTTTGTTGAGTTGATGTCCTGTTATGTATTGTCCTGGTAATGTACTTGGTTGTTTTTACTGTTATTTCTATAAAATATTTGTCTTGCATGTTTTGTGAACTTTCAGACATTTTTTTTCAGTCCAATATAGACACATTCCTTTTTCCATATCCCTTCCCCCCCACACCAGTTCATGCATTTTCTGCCATGCAATACATGTCTTGCATTTTTTCTCAGTCTTTAAGTTTTTCTCTGAAGGTTTATTCTTTTGGGCAGAAGTTAGAGTTACTGTTTCAGCTCAATTTTTCTTTGACCCCGTCCTTCTGTCATTGTTGTTTCCCCCATTTGTATTTGCTCCAAAATATGCCTGTATTATACATCACAATCATACCCACAATTTTGACCTCTGAAAATAAACAACTGTATGTTAATTCCAAGAAATGTTTAGGAGTTCATATTTTTCACTTTGATTTTATAGTACTCTAAAATAAGAATATAGGAAATACATACCCCTCCACCCATATACCAACCAATTACAAGGTCTGAAAATAATTGGAAAGTTAATTCTAGAGCTAATTAAAGTTTCCACTTGAGATTCACTTATAACAGTATCAACATTTTCAGATCAGAGAAATATAACAGCATAACGTTGCTCACCGCTGCCTTGTTCAATAGGTACTTTGGTGCCGAGCATACACCCAAAAGTATGGATTACCATTTACCATACTTTTGTTTGTCAGGGACTGTTTACTTTACTTAGCATAACATGGTTTCATTTCCATCATCTTACCTGCAAAGTTCATAATGTGATCTTTCTTATAGAGTATGAAAAGGTGATTGATCTGGGCTTCAGTTTTTGTTTTGATTTTTATTTAGGCACGGGGAACTTCAGGGCTTACTCTGTATTTCATGCAGCGGGTCCAATGTCACCCACCACATGTACTAATCTTAGTCTTTTCCTAAGATATGGGGCCCTTCCTAGACAGCAGGCGGCAGGCACTTTATTTGGAGCTTGCTAGGAGACGGCAGAATTCAGCTGTCTTAGCAGTGTTTGGGCCCTATTCACCCCCCAACCCACCACACCTAACAGAGAAAAAAAAGCTTCAGTGCTTGTTAGTCACTGATGAAGGGGCTCAGGATGGTCCAAAAGTTATGGGGATTGGCAGGCAGGGGCATAAGTTGGAGAGCTCGCACCATTGGCGATTATCTAAAGAGTATCCGACGATTGAATGCTAAAATAGATCTATTGCCAAGGCTAGAAAGTGAAGAAGGTGTTTGGGGTAGAGAAATGGATTTGCTCAGCTGGCTGTAGGTGTAGGAGAGGAGAGTTAAGTTCCAGGGGGCAGGATCAGACTTTCTTCCCCTATCCGGGAAAGAAAGAGTAACAGAAGAGACTGTGAACAGACTGGTCTTGGGACACAATTACTAGGGACAAGATCGTGGCATGAGGACTAGGGCCAAGGACATACTTTACCATCAACTAGACTGAAAAATTGAGTATAGGGGATTAGGATGCAATGGGCCAGTCTGACTAAGAGGGCAGTCCAGAAATGTGGGTTACCAAGAGAGGAAGTGGGCCTGTGATCAAGGCTTTAGAGGAGACATAGGGTTGTCTGTCAATTCAGGGACTTTGGCGTTTGTTCAAGCTTAATGGGGAGTTAAGGCCAAGTGGACGGTACGACAGTTCCATGGTGGAAGAAGCTCCCTTGGTTAAGAAATCAAGGCAAGTTGGGGTTGGGGACAGCCAGGGTAGAAGATGGGTCTCAGGAGTCCAAAGCCAAGATAGGGGTGGAAGGGGTCCGGACCAGGGTGGATGACTTTAACAACATAGACTGAAAACATTTGAATCTGGTTTCAAGCGAAGCAGTGGTTGTTAAGATCAGACTTTTGCACGGGAAGGAATAAAGAAGCCTGCTGGTTGTTCAGGCAGGACAATTACAGCATAGTTGGAGGAGGTGAGAGTTGCAGGCATAGACGGCTGGTCTTGGGGAAACCAAGGCAAGACAGGAGAGGAGACAGCCTGTGAAGAGTCCAGCAAGCTATATTAGGGAATTTAGCTGGTTAGAGTGCATGAAATCAGATAAAGTGACTAGCATCCTAGTCAAGAGATCTGGGGTGCTAAGAATAAAAGCAGGCCTGTGCCCAAGGTTACTAGGTGCACAAAGTGCGGAGGTGAGAGTAGTAAATAAATTTAATTTAAGGAATTATAAAATATGTAGCAAATATTCTTAATCTCAGTACTCTAAAGTCAAGAAGATCACAATCTAGAGTCTAGAGTATGGTAGATAGTAGACTCTGTTCATTTAAATTCAACAACTTCAACAATTGTTATAAACTGTGTTATGAAGTTCAACTGTATATAGTCAGAATGTTTATTCAACACTACATTTCATTATAGGCATAGTTCCAAGGTCAAGAATAATTACAATGATCAAAATCATCCACATGGAACTGAAAAATGGAAGGTGAGTATAAGGTAAGTTATGACTTGAGGATTTTTTGCTTTACAGCTGTCAATACCCCCTCTATATGTTTATAGTTTTAATTAATATGCTGTGGGAATTTTCTTTTCTTGTCCGATTTGGTGTTCTCTGTGATTCTTATGTCTCAACGACTATCTCTTTCTTTAATTTAGGGCTCTTTGCTTCAAGGACTTTGTTGAAGATCTGACTTATGCTTGACTGGGATCTACACCTTCTCTCTACTACTTCCAATTATTCATGATTTAAAAAAATTTAGAGAAATTTTCAGAATCGTTTATGACTGGAGCTGGAGAATTGGTTTTCTTTTCCAAGGGAATGTGCATTCATCATAAGCTTGACCGGCCCTAGGGATTCGACTCCACCGTCATGGACATTTGGGACCACAAAAGTAGTTTCTATTGTCCTAAAGAATATGACAGAATGAATGGAAACCTGGTTGGGAGAGGTTTAACTATGATCAAGATATATTGTATTATTCTTTTTTCAAAAAACTTCTGAAAATAAGGCAATGTATTTTGACCATATTCAAATCCCCATCCCATCTCCTCTTACCTCCCTATGCTTTCTTTACTTTATGTACTCTGTTACCGTTTTTGTTGTTGTTTAAGGTCATTGTTTCTCATTTGTGTAACCCAAAGGTTCTTGTGTACACTTTCATCTCCAGGAGCCTAGCCAAGCTCTCTAGCATCACACTTTAACAATAAACCAAGTCTTCCTTCCCCATCAGCTCTCAGTGGCCAAAAGTTCCTCAACCAGAGCTGGCTTTTGCCCACATACTCTTTCCATGTGGGATTTTGGTCTTTGATGCTTTATGTAGGTCTTTTGCTTGCAGTCAGAAGTTTTATGTGCTCATATATGTAATTCCACTTCTATTTTTGGAGAACATATTTTTCTTGTGTTTATCTATCTTGCATTTATCTAAACTCATGTAGTTCTGCTTCCTCTTACACAGTGATCTCTAAGCTTTGAAAAGAGGGAATGTGACACCAGTTTTCCAATTAAGGGTGATCATTCTGAGGTCTCTTATTCTCCACATGTTAAGCAGTTGTGGCTCTCTGTGTTAACTGTCATCTGATAAAAGATCAGGTTTCTCTGGTACGAGATCTTGAGTAGAGTGCCCGGCAATTGTCGGCAAAATCTTTAATCCAGTGCTTAGGAGGCAGAGGCAAAGACAGACGGATCTCTGTGAGTTAAGGCCAGCCTGGTCTACAGAGTGAATTCCAAGCCACCTGTGGCTACAGGAAGATTCATCTCAAAAAAAGACCAAAAAACAAAATAATTGAGAGAGATACATTAATCTATGGCCATAAGAATGAATTGTTGAGAACTGGTTTTATACTAGCCTTTAGTAGGATAATATCAGAAGGATCTCTTCTACAGACAGCTGATACTGAAAGGGACCACAAAACTTTCCAATTCTGTGTATTCTTTTCATCTTGGGCTTCACATTGTATTTGAATGGTCAGAGTTAATTTTAAGAACTTAGACATTCATCTCTATGTAGGCTGCTGATACTTTTTCATTTAGTTGTGTTTAAATTATAGTATTTATCAGCGACCAAATTCTCTTTTCACTGGAGAGATATAGAACAATTGAACTTTTTTCTTTTAAATCTGTATTATTTCATGAAAACCTGGAACTCCAGATGAGCATTCTACGGCTGCTGAGTCACTGTACTTAATGTAAGTTTACATGCTAGTGAATGATTGTATCTCCTATTGAATAGGCTTTTAAGACACAAAAATAGTACTGGGGATTTTTTAACATTTGATTTATTTATTTTTATTTATTGTATATGAGTCTATGTCTGCACATATGTAAGCACACTCTTGTCATGTAATGCCCATGGAGATCAGAAGCGGGCATCAGCTCCCCTGTAGTTGGTTGTTACGATGGCTGTTTGCTGTCATATTGTTGTTGGGAATCAACCAGGGTCCTCTTCAAAAGCAGCCCGTGCTCTTAATGGGCTGAGCCCTCTCACCAGCCCCATTATTGAGAATTTTAACTACTATGATACTTAACGGATACTAGATTAGTTAGTCAAGACTAAATTGCTTTGAGTTTCACTATTTTATACATTAAGAGTACTTTACTTGTATCATCTCATTTCAATAAGACTAGCCATTATCAAGAAAACAAAAGACGACATCAACATGCTGGAGAGGTTGTTGGGAAAGGGGAGCACTCATCAACTTCTGGTGGGAATGTAAAACTTGTACAAACATTATGTAAGGCAGTGTGGAGAACCCTTAAAAAACTCATATGAGCCTACCCACTGACCCAGCCATGCCCGTCCGGGTATATCCCCACAAGACAATCCTACATTAAAGATAATGCGCTCCCGCTATGTTTATTGCCAGCTCTCTTCACATAGCAACGATCTGGAAACCACCAAATTGCCCCTCAACTATGATTGGATAACAAAAATCGCGGTACATTACCAACAATGTGGTTTTATGCTCTAGCAGTAAAGAAAGATGACATCAGATCTTTCCCTGGAAATGGATGGAACTCGAAGCAATTTATTTCTAAAGTGAAGTAATACAGTCCCAGAAGAAAAAGGCAAAGCTTTCCTCATTTGTGGATGCTTAACACCAAACTCCCATTGCATGCAAAAACAACTGAGCAACTTTAGTGCTATATTTCATTGTATCCGAAAGCAATTGTGCTATTCCAATATGACTCTCTAAATGGCTCTAGAATTGTCCTACCCCTTATTTTCACCATTTGCAATTACCACATATGGATGGAAGATACGTAAGTCATATTCTAAAAAAAAAAAAGAATGTAACGTTACACATCTTTATACCTGAATGCAAATTTACTGTTAACATGTGATCTCTAAACGTGTTTAGAATCCACTATAGTTTATTTTCAGAATTTGTAATTTTGAACCTAAGTGTGGGTGTATATCTGCATATTTTGGAATAATATAAAATAAAAATAATAAAAAAAGGCTCACTTTATTGCCAATGAGTGTTTTAACATTCTTCTCAGGTTAGTACTAATTCTTCCATTCTGCTATACTCTTATTTTTCATATTTAATATTTTATGTGTTTGAGTATATATGTGTATGTATAAAATACATTTATTTAAGATCATCTGTCTTATGCAATGCCTGCAGATATCAGAAGAGGTCACTGGATCCTCTAAAACTGAAGTTATGAAGGGGATTTAGCTGCCTTGTGGATGCTAGAATTGATCCCGATTACTCCTGCAACTGTAAGTGTCCTCAATGCTGAGTCATCCCATAATATATATATATTATATATATTATTCTATATAATATATTATATTTCAGGATTTGTACAACTGTACAATGGTTGGAACAAAAACCCACCCCAATTGGCTCCAACCCCTTATCAAAACTCATGCATTACAGCATCAAAGCTAAGCCCAATCCAGTCAAGCTCCCAAACCTAGACTTTCTTTCTGTGCAATAGATCCACTGGAGTCTAGTCAGCACACCTAGAAATCCTAGCAAGGCATGTTCTTCCTCACCCAACAGTCTCAGTCTTCTGTTCTTGGATCTGAAAACTACTCTTATTTTTGTAAGAAAATTCAGCTACACAAAAATATTCAGATAAATTAGTTCATAAGTGAATCCCAGAAGTTCATTGCATAGTTGCATCTCTTAGGAGTATACAGTGGCACTCTCGGGTTCTATAGAGGGACTATCCTACCTTGATAATAAAGACTTTTGTTCTGTAGCTAGTGTAGAAAAGTAGGGGAAATCCCACAATGAAATAGCATTTTGAAGTCTCACCTTTCACCCAATTATTGAATCAATTTCATTAACAAAGCAGGATGTGATGTCATAACTGGATGCCAAATTGGATTTGAAACTGTTTAATATTCTAACAATATATGTTTGAAAACAAATTAAATGTATTGGAAATATATAGAGAAAAGATCCTTAGGACTGAAATTAAATACATCTTACAATTAAAAAAGTTTTAAAAATAAATTAGTGGGCGCCTAGTTTACTCTGAGTCCAAGGGTTTTTGAAGGAGGATTATTGTTTGTTTTCTAACAGCCATTGTTAAACAATAGGTATTTCATTCATGCACTGATGCAAAAGGGGAAACAACTAATTAATATTCCAAGAAATGTTTTTTGTTGTCCTCAAGAGTGATGAAAAATATCTAAGTCAGAATATAACTTTTCAAGACATGGATAAGGCATTCTCTGTGTGTGTGTAAAGAGGAGACGGATTACGTGATCATACATTAATTTGCTAATTTCATTTATTTTGCTATGCATAGCCATCATATTACTATTCTAGTGAAAATGATTATCCTAGGCTGGCTTAAACAGGCAAGCCCTCTGATTACAGTCTTTCTCATTTAAATCTAATTCCTTGGAATCATATTGAGCCTTGGTATGTATGGTTTCTAATGGTGTATTCCATAAAGGGTATTTTGGATTTTCGATGAATTCATTCCGAGGCATTTTGAAATTTGATTCTTTTATCCCCCTGTAAAATACTTAAGCATTAGACTAGAATAAGTTCTAATCCTTGTTTGAAAATTGATATGTTGACATCTCTGTTGCCTACCCATCTCTCTACTTCATGATGCTCATCAGAATAAACAAGTATTACAATTCAAATGTGAAAGTACTTGAATAAATAGGATGTCAAGCATAATGTGTTATTGCCTCTTCATACTATATCAGCAAACATATCTATAGAAAATTAACTACACAAAAACCATAAAAGTACCAATTAGTTAGTAATGATAGAATGAAAGTTGGCTGTTACTTTTCTTAATTTATCAGGATATATATGAGAAAAATATTTATGTTAAAACAGTTACAATATTTCATTAAATTAATTTTTCCACCGTTTCTTGAAGATAAGTTTACACAAACTATTTTACATTCTTTTAAAACAGTGTATATATACATATTCTGATCTTTCTATTGTAAACTCAGACATGTGAGCAACGTTGTTAGCTCTTCTGTACAAAAACTATGTAGCTTTGCCAGTTAATTCACAGAGCCTCTGTTAACTTTCTCTGTCATACTAGATAAAACTTAGTACTTATAATAGGCTGATATGAAACATTATATAAAATAAGGAAACATATGCAAGGTGCTGAGCTCTGATTCCCACAGAAGGCTGCACTGGGTTTGGTTCCTGGATGTAAAATTTGCTTGTTCTGTTTTTCACCAGCATCTCTTTATCTATTTGATTATTTTTTCCACAGTTTAGTTTAGCATTCATTTTTGAACCGCTTTAAAAACATTTTCTGAAAGGGTCTCCTCCTGGTCATCCTCACTGTTTCTGAACACATGCTATGTAAAGTCCTCACCTTATGGATTCTGGGTGTTCTGAAACCTGCTATGTTAAGACCTCGGTGACCTTGAATCCCTACATATGTCTGCTTTTGCCTTCTAAGTGCTATGATTAAAGGACTGTGCCTTATTTGATTGAGCTTATAGTTATATAGATGATTTCCTCACAATGTTTTGAAAAATCTACAAGTTGATAAAGCATATTGATTACTGTAGTTTCACAAGTATCAAGATTTTAGTGAAAATTATTAGATGTTTAATAAAACATCCTTGGTGTTATAATTCAGATAATAAAAATTGGACGTTGGTAGAGATACTATATATAATGTTTTGTTTCTAATGGCAATTGTTAAAAAGTAGACTATGTTATGCACAAAAGACATTATCAATATTTGTAGTCATTGCTTTGAACTGAGATAGTTCAGTGTGTCCATGGGTATAACTTTTACTACAAACCCTAACAGATTTTCATCATAGTAGCACTTACTTAGATACTCATCTCATCAGTTTGTACACAGAAAGAATAACGTTAAAACACTCTGACAGATATAGAAGAAAGTATGATGATGAATGATGATGACAAAATTCAGTTGTAGCTTATTAATGATGTAAAGACCATATAAGATAGAATTGGGAGTATGCATAAAATCAAACGAATGCAGGAAAAAAAACTAACTAGTTTTTCATGACATTGTGTATAACCACAATATTTATTATATGGGAATGAGTTCCTTAAATTTCTTATAAGAAAGACCGCCCTTGCTTGAGCTTACTGTTACCAAGCCTTTCTTTTTTATTTTATTTTTTTTTTTATTTATTTTTGTATGTGTACTATGTAATGTACTGTTTGCATGTAGGTTTGTGAACACGTGTCGTGCAATGCCGCGGAGGCCAGAAGAGGGTCTCGGATTCCTGTGAACTTGAGTTCTCCTGGAATTGGAGTTACAGACGGTGCTCGGCCGCCATGTGGGTGATGGGATCGAACCCCCAGGTCCTCTGCAAGAGCAGTCCGGCACTCGAAAACTGCTTAGGCTTATCTTCTCTGGCCTGTTCAAAGCCTTTTTAAACTATTATTACAGTAGTTAAAAATCGCAGGCTGTGTAACTTCCCTTTCTGTGTGCTTAACCACCATACTTAATGCCCACACCAAACATTGTCCAAGGGACTTAAGGGATAACTTTGTTCCTTGCTCTCAGAGTTCAACTAAGCCTCAGGGGAGGGGAATAGCCGGGCGGAGCTCTTGAAATGTCCTGAAAATTTGGGTCACCAGTCTTCCTGTAAAGGGAGGTTTTGGAGATCCCACTAATGGGAATTCAGGTTAGTGTCCAGTCTATAAACAGAAAAATCTGCTCATGTTTTAAAAAGGGAAGCCTAGTCTTACATAGCCTGGCTTTGTCCTCAAGTAGATGGAACGGCTAAATGACAAGGAAAAAGGAAAGCCAGAGGCTCCCCCTCCTGTCCCACCCCCCCCAAAAAACTGAATGAACCCTGAGGACCCAGCGCTTCAAGTGCAAAAACAAAAACCTTGGTTAGTTTGGGCTAACTGTGTGGCTTTACACATCCAAAAGGAAAGTATAACCAGAAAAAAAAGAATGTATCGGCTGGTGTAAACTTAGCTTTCTGGATGCCTACGACCCACATTTAAATGCAATAACAATTGCCTTGCCCCGGTCTTAAGGGATTAACTTTGTTCCTTTCCCTCCGAGGTCAACTAAGACCCAGGGAACTATGCAAGGGGGGAACAATCTCTTGAAATGTCCTCAAAATGTGAGCATGGGATTCCCTCCCCCAAAATACTTTAGGACAGATTCCTCCAAATGACCTTGAGATAAAACAACAGCCTTAATTAATCTGGGCTAGCAATGTGGCCTTAAGCATCTGACAATGAAAGTATAACCAAGAATACGTAATTAATAAGGCCTACGAATTGTATGCCAGGTATAAAACTTGAGATGATCTTAGTAAAAAGACAAAAAGTAAAAAAAAAACAAAACAACAAATCAAAGAGCACCGTTGTTTTTCCTATCCTCTACTGGCAAGTGCAGCTACTCTTTGGCTGCCACTACTTTTGCATTCTTCAAAGACTTCAAAGGCAGGATACACAGCTTTTTAAACCTCCATTATGGACTGAAGACTCATGTCTCTCCAAGCATCCTCCAAAACTTCAGGGCCAGCATGGTGACTGCTGAGACATCCCGGTTTTGGACTGAGATCTATCTGGGGTTTCAGCCTCCCAAAGTATTGATTTGCCATTGTTGGACTACCCAAGCCTGTATCATGAAGACCATTACAGGAGGATACACAGGATGTGGTGCTTTACTGGACCTCATTTTGGCGACCATGGAAGGGAAAACCCCAGTGTGGAGCACAACGGGCAGGGCTGATAGATGTTTGGACTTGCCAAGGAGAAAACTTCAAACATGACAACTTTAACCTAATAAAGGAAAATATCAGATCGCTGAATATGCTAAAAGATTATAGCGTTAATTCTAATAAATATAAAACACCAAATCAATGGTCTTTCTTTACTCTAACGGCAAGCAACTAGAGCTAGAATTCAAGAAGGACCTTCCCATTCACAATAGCCTCACAAAACACAAATAAACATACCTCGGAACAAACCTAACCAAGACACCCAAAATCTCTACAACAAATTTTTAAACCCTTAAAAGAAAGAAATTGAAGGAGAAAACATTCAAAGCTGGAAAGACCTCCCATGCTCAGGATTGGGAAAATAACATTGTTAAACATGTCCATTCTACCAACTTTGTATAGATTTACGCCAATCCTAATCAAAATCTCCAAGAGCTTTTTCACAGGCTTGGGAAAAATTTCTTAAATTCACTGGAAAGAAAAACCAAAAGACCCAAATAGCCAAAAAACAACCCTGAGACTGACAAGAGCTACCCATAGGGGGGACTCTCTATACCAGAATTCAAAATATTTACTAAGGTATATTCATACAAACAACCTGGTACTGGCACAAAAACAGGCCATCTGACAGGAACAAATGGAACAAAAACTGAAGGAACCCAAACCACCGCACAACAATTTATTCAAGCTTCAGCCATGCTTCATATTTGACAAGGGGGCCCAAGAAGACACAATGGAGAAAAAGACACTCTATCTTCAGCTAAGTGGTGCTGGCACAAACTGGATCACCATCTGTAGAAGAACAAATTAAAAACCCCTACCTCTTGCCCTGTAACAAAAGTCAACTCCCAGAGATCGAAAGACCCTCAACGGACACCCCATAAACTCTGCAGGGCAATGAAGAAAAAAAGTTTGCAGCGGACTACAGGACCAAGGCATAGGAAGAGACTTCCTAAAGTCAGACCACACTGTGCGACAAGAATTTAGAGTTGACAATTGACCAAATGGGACCTCATTAACTCAAAAGGTTCTGTACTGTCAAAAGAAACGATCAAGGAAGTGAAGCGAAAAATCCCACAGGTGGGAGGAACCCCCCTCACTGCAGAACACATCTGAGAAGCATGATTCATTGCCAGAATATATAAACTCTCACAAAACACAAAGAAAACAAAGAAAAACCCCACTCACTATGATGAGCAAAGCAGCGGAACAAAGACTTCACAAAATGCGGGAATTAAGATGGCTGAGAAAGACACTCGGCACCTTAAGAAGCGTTAAACATCATTAATCATTAAGATGAAAATCAAATCAAAAACCAATTAATATAAAAAAAAAATCAAAGCTAAATAAATAAAAAAAAAAAAACTGGCTAGGATCAAGAAAACAAAATGAAACCAATGCTGGATAGATTGGTGTGGGGGGAAAGGGATCACTCATGCCCTGCTTGTGGGAATGTAAACTCATACAGCCGTATGGAGGAAGCAGTGTGGAGAACCCTTGGAAGGATCTTGGAATGAACTTGCCACCTGGACCACCAAACCATCCACTCGAGCATGGTCCCTCAGACTACGCCACCCAGAGTACATGCATGGCCCATGTTTATTTCAGCTTTTCCCACAATAGCAAGGAGGCGGAAACCAATCCCACAATGCCCCTCACCTGATGAGTGGGTTTAGGTAGAGACATAATGGTGGTACATTTTTCTACACAATAGAGTTCCTATGTCCAGCAATTACAGAAAGTGGACTCTCATGATGTTTGCAGGAAAATGGTTGGGCTAGAGGACATCATGCGAGTGAGAATACACTACAGTCCGCAAAACAAAAACCCAATGGTATACCCTCAATCTGTGGATTGCTAGCGCCAATTACTTATTTTAATTATTTCTTCGTGCATCTCCATTGAGCTTTTGTCCAAAGCAGTTGGCGTAGTTGATCGCATATTGGACACAACAACAATGCTATGAAACAACCAAACAACAGAAAGGACTGCATCAAAGAATGCTGAAACAGTGCAATCTGCTCAAATGCAGTCAAATTCCACATGGAGATATTTGAGAAAAGACTGAGAAGAGATAGATGAAAAGCATGTTTGGCAGGAATGCATGACTCTGGTGGGGGGGGGGATAGGGTGGGGGAGGGGGACATGGGTCTAGATAAATATATATAAATAAAAAATAAAAATAAAATAAAAAAGATATATATATGGCATGCATCTATACATATTTTGGAGTGATACAAATTGGAAGGAACAAAAACACAACAACAACAACAACAACAAAAGACTGGGTCAAAGAACTGACTGAAACAGTAAACTTCTATATTGAAAATTTTAAGAGAGACTGAGAAATTGCCGGGAGTGTTGGTGCACACCTTTAATCCTAGCACTTGGTAGGCAGAAGCAAGTAGATCTTTGTGAGTTCAAGGCAAGCCTGGTCTACAGAGCAAGTTCCAGGACAGCTGAGACTACAGGGAGACCCTGTCTCCAAAAGACCAAAAAAAAAAAAAAAATACTGAGAAAAAAAACAAACAACCTTTTTGGCAGAATGCATGAGCTTTGGTAAGGTGGGGGGACAAAGGAGAGGGAACAGGTCTAGATTTGATTGGAAATTTTGTATGAAATGCATAAAGCTTCAATAAAAATGTCTTTGAAAAACATCATGATTTGAAGAATAAAGTTAAAGGAAAGCTGTGCGCAACGTGAAGTCTCAGTATGTTTAGAAACATGTAAACAGGAATCAGATATGCTTATGGCTGAGAATTGGCAAACACATGGATTCAATAATGGCAAGTTAAACTTTGTGATCTGATAACAATAGGAGTGTAAACCCATTGCAGAGGGTAAAGTTAATGGAGAGACATCAGATTAAGTTCAAGGGAATTTGAGGAAGTGCTAATTTTGACAAAATTCTTAAGCCCAAGGAATGAAATTATTGAGTTACAAATTTAGAGGAGAGATCTGGAGCAGAGGATTGGAGCCTGCCTGAATCCAAAGCTGGTAGACTACAGGGTGCTGGAAATAATGCTTAAGCAAAAATATATTCCAGGCTGATGGAGAGATGGCTCAGTGGTTAAAAGCACTAGGTGTTCTTGAAGAAGACCTGGGTTCAAATCTCAGCACCCACATAGCAACTAATGGCTATCTGTAACTCCAATTTCAGGGGATTGACTCCCTCTTCTATACTCTGCAGGAACTGCATGAATTGGATACCCTTATATAGATGCAGGTGTAATACTTATACACATAAATAAAAAATAAAACAATGTCTTCCAAGAATGCACATACATGTAGTAGGCAGACTTTTAACTCTGTTTTTTCAGTTGTAGGGAATGTGCTCTTATCTTGGGAATCAATAGATATAAGAGAGATGAACATTAGAGAATATAATTATAAATGTACCTATACATCTTCCCTGAGACCTCCAGAATATCCTGAATGTTGGACCTCAGCAATTATGTCTATATTCCCCTGCTCTGTGGACTAGGTACATTGCCTACAGTAGGGCTCACTTCTACTCTGCTTAGCATATTAGACCCTCCCCACACTCTCTCCAACACATACTTGCACCTAGGTTCCCTCTTGATGTCTCATCTAAGATCTTTTGAAAAGTCTTCTAAGCCACATCCACACAGTGCATCTTGATTCCCATGCTCCCTGACCTACACTCTCCTGCTCCAGGGCTCACGTCTGCTCTGCTTAGCTCATTAGAACCCCTCATGCTGTCCTCATTCCTGCCTTAGGCCCAGTACCTCCACCTCATCCCACTAAAGTTCAACTAAACAAAGGCAGGCTAGACACACAAGCAACAAAAGAAATTCATATGCCCAGGTAGACCAGAATGCAAAAGCAAAAACTCTTGGCTAAAGCTCAAGAAATACAAATGTATGGCTGAATAAAATGAAAAAGGCAACTCAGGAATTCACAAAAAGGACAGAAATATTGAAGAAAACTCAAGTCCAGATGAAGATGTAATTGAAAAATCCAATAGAATATGAAATGACAGGAGGAAGTCTCACAGGTTGAATGAATGAATGAAATGAAAAACAGAATGTCAAGAGTGGATGATAAAATTGAAGAGTTGAACTGCTCATGCAACCAATATGAAATTATAAAAAATATCTTGTGCTTAAAAAAAATCTCATATTTTTCTTAGTAGTCTAGTTTTTCAACTTTTCCCAGTCATTTAATTCAGCCATATATTCATATTTCCTTGTACTTCACAGTGGACTTTATTCCTATGTCCTCTGTATTCTTTAGAGTTGAGTTATTGGGCCGTGTGTTTGATTGTTCTTTTAAACCCTGAATCCTGGGGTTCCTCTGAGTGGTTCTCATTGTAGTACACTTCTATATGACTGGTGGATTTGGGTGGGGACATATTTTCTTGGTTCTTCTTATTACTGCATTTTTGCATTGTGGTTTGGGTAGATTAATTTATTTTATTGGTTGTGTGTCAGTTATGAAAGTCTAGTCTTCATTTTAGTTGAAGTTTCGTTCTGCTTGTATTGTTGATATAGCCGGTTGCATTCTCATTGGATATGAATAGCTAGTTGGTTTGTGCTTTAGGTTCTCACATTTTATTTTTTTTTTATTGGCAGGACAGGATTGTTCCAAGCTGATTAGTCAAGAGCTCTCCTGTAGGGTTAAGGGGCCTAGGCCTAATTCAATACTCTGGGGACCCAGTGACTGAGTTCTTACAGGCTAAATAGGAAAATCAGAATGGTGCCTTGGGCTGAAGTGGCTGTGAGGACCATGTGGATACTAACTAGCTAGACAGAGTAAGAGTGGATCCTGGAGCAGGATAATGGAGCTGATCTGAGTGCAAGGAGATCAAGATGCCCTGGGCAAGGATGAGAAGGAGGCAGGCCTAGGCCCAAGCTTGGAATGGGCACAGAATGAGGTGAGACAATGTAATTGGTCAATGTTCAGTGGAATCAAGATGCAATGGGCCAGGCCTAACTTGCCAGTGTAGTCTGTATATCTCAGGTAGTTCAGTGAGGATAAGAACCTAGGCCCCTGACTGAAACAATGAATTTCCACTCAAAACAGTAAACTTCTGCATAAAAAATTTGAAAGAAACTGAGAAAAAATATGAAAACAATGTTTAGCAGAATGCATAAGCTCTGGTGAGGTGGGGGGACAAAGAAGGGGGAGTGGGTCTAGATTTGATTGGAAATTTTGTATGAAATGCACAAAGTTTCAATAAAAATTGGCTTTGAAAAAAAAATAACCTAAGCCCAAGGTAAGGGTGAGGACAATGTAGGGATCCTCTAGCTAGCTGAGCACAGTAGGCAAGGTCCCTGACGCAGGAGATAGAGCTACCCTGGGTGCAGAGGGATCGAGATGCAGCAGTAAGAGTCTGGCTTAGCAGGCTAGTCAGGAGTTCACAGGCAGGATGAACAGAAGGGGGCCTAGGACCAAGATGGGAATGGGAACAATGTAGGGACAGAGCCAGTCCAATAATTGTTGATAGATAAAAACAATGCTTTCTATGGTGCCAGAGGGATGGCTCCACAGTTAACAGTTCATTCAATCCAGTTCCAAGTGTTCTCTTGCCTTCTTCTGGCCTCCAAATGCATTGCATGATATGGGTACACTTACATACATGCAGACAAAATGCTTATGCACATAAAATAAAATTAATACATTACACTATATTTTCTTATTGTGTACAGAAAATAACTTTCATATAGTTTTGTGAGTATATCTTTAAATATATCTATAAAATACATCTATAAATAATAATATGATGTCTTATTACTTGCATAGTGTGCTGGATAGCTTTAGTGTCAACTTGACATACCTGGGTTGAGGGAGCCTCAATTGGGGAATTGGATCTATTGGTTTGGCCTGTGGCCACATCTGTGGAGTATTGTCTTGATGGATGAGCAGTGTGTGGGAGGGCCCAGCACACAATGAGTAGTGCCACCCTGGGCAGCTTTTTGTGTACGGTATAAGAAGGCAGGCTGGGCATGAGCCAGGGGAGCAAGCCAGTGAACAGAATTCCTTCATAGCCTGTGATTCAGCCTCCAGGTTCCTACCCTGAGTTCCTGCCTTGGGCTCCCTAAGTGATGAACTGTGACCCAGGAGATGTAAGCTGAATAAACCCTTTCCTTCCCAATTTGGTGTCGGTCAGAGTGTTTTGTTGCAGCAATTGAAGACAAATTAGAACAGAAATTGGTACCAGAAGAGTGGGGTATTGCTCTGACAAACCTGACCTTGATATTTTGGGGAAGGATTGTGGAGGCGTTTGGAACTTTGGGCTGGGAAGATCATTGAATGCCTAAAGATTGTTGCTGTGGAGCTTGGAGCAGTTTTGCTGAAGGATTTGTAGAAGATGGAGGCCTGGCTTGTGAAGTTTCTAGTTCGAAAGGTAACAGTGGTCATCAGGACTGTGTAATCTGTGGGTTCTGGTCAGCTGGGGCTGAAGATTCAGCTGTAAGTAACAAGAGACCGGAACCTGAAGTGAAATCTTTGTTTTACTGGGACAATTGATGCTGGTTAGCTGGGGCTGAAAAATCAGCTGTAAGTAACAAGAGACCAGCATCACTGTGGTGAAATCTTCTGGGAAGAATTTCTTCACGGTCAGCACACAGAAGCTGTGTTCCAGAAGGGGTCTGAGTCTCAATTTCAAGCCAGAAGTAAGACTTGGTAACGTGTAAGAGTCGCCTATATGGTTCCGGTGTTGAAATTTGAGGGGTCACGGAGAGCAGCCGAGGCCTGGCACTGTGAGAGGTCAGGACAGACCATTGGTGGAAGTGCACCTCAGTTGCTGTGAAGACCCCAGGATTGCAGGGGTCATGGAGAGAAGCTGAGGCTTCACACCAGGAGAGGTCAGAAGAGACCATTGGTGAAGGTGCTGCCTCAGTTTCAGTGGCGACCCCAGCTTTTTGGAGATGCCGGTACCGTGGGATTACCACCAAGAGCAGTGGCAGGTGTGGAATGGAGTCGGCCTGGGCCTTCAAGATGAGCTGTGTGTGTCATGGACGGCAGAGAGGGGGATCTGCTGAAACCCTTTGGAGCCCAGAAGATCGTGAGCGATTCCCAGGTGTCCAGCCTTGAGTTACTTGCTCAACTTAGGTTTTGTTTGAGTGTATCTGATTCTTCCCTTTGAAATAAGACAGTATTTGTTTTAGATTTTACAGCAGCCCACAGTTAGACTTTTAATGGACTGTGAACTTTTAAGTGTTTGGACATTTTAAGGACTGTGGGGCTTTTAAGGTTGTACTGTCTTAGGTTGTGATTAATGTTAACATCATACTTTGAGGATAAGAACTGGAAAGGTGGTGGTTTGATAATGATGTGTTTTGTGTGTCAAGTTGAGAAGGGGTCAATTGTGCTGGATAGCTTTAGTGTCAACTTGACACACCTGAGTTGAGGGAGCCTCAGTTGGGGAATTGGCTCCATTGGATTGGCCTGTGGCCACATCTGTGGAGTATTGTCTTGATTGTCAGACAATGTGGGAGGGCCCAGTCCACAATGAGTAGTACCACCCTGGGCAGGTTTTTGTGTACCTTATAAGAAGGCAGGCTGGGCATGAGCCAGGGAACAAGCCAGTAAACAGCATTCCTCCATGGCCTGTGCTTCAGCCTCCAGGTTCCTGCCCTGAGTTCCTGCTTTGGGCTCCCTAAGTGATGAACCATAACCCAGGAGATGTGAGCTGAATAAGCCCTTTCCTCCCCAAGTTGGTGTTGGTCAGAGTGTTTTGTCGTAGCAATGGAAGACAAACTAGAACACATAGTATCAAGGCAAAATAATTATTATGGTAAACCTTTATCATTTCTTCATGGTGAATACATTCACATGAGTATGTTAGCTAATTTAGGTATATTATAACTCATCCTTGTATTCGTTCCCATGTAACACAGAATCTTATTCATGAGATGAGGCTATTGCATATTGTATTAATCAGTTCTCCCCTTCTCCTTCCGTTCTCTTGTCTATGAATTATTTTTAAGAAAGAAAAGGAATCTCATAACGCCTTCTTTTGATTGTGACTTTTCACGGATCTTTAAATCTTCTGTCTAACAAAGTAGCATGTTCTTAGGGTCTTAATTATTTTCACTTCGAATGTTCAGTTCACTATGGCCCATTGTATATTAGTAAGCCTGTAGATGCAAGAAATTTACTGTTCAATTTTAAGGGGGTCAACAAAGGATTTAATGAGTATACATGGATGGATAATAAGTGTTTGGGAAAACAGATATGGTTAGTATCATGATTTAATTATTAGACTTTCTGTGATTCTGTCAAAGCATCAATTAACTTTTAATACCCATAACACTTGAATTTTTAAAGATTAATTTAATTTTGAATGTCTTATGTTGCTGTTTCCAAACATTCACAAATGAATATCTAAATCAGTTTATTTCTCATCCAACTTCAAAGAGCCTGCAATGAAATATTTGTGTATTTTAAATAAAATTTTGAATATTTATAGTTATATGCATATTTTTAGGTTTAATAATTGTTTATATTTCTTTCTTTGTGAATTACCTTACTCATTACAAACGTTCTACTATTTCAAATGTTGAGAATCCTCTCTCATGAAAAGTAATATAAAATTTGGGACCCCTCTTGGGAGAAAGAAGCAAATCTCACACTGGGAGTTTCAGGCCACCTTGGTTCACATCCTGACTTCCAGAAGGGCAATGACTAAGGAAATCCTGTCAAAAAAATCAACAGAAATGCCCCCCAAATATTGGGAGGTCTTTAAAATTCATCTCATAAAATAATCTCCCATGTACATTTCTTATGCTGTTTTATGTAAGAAACTATCACTAGAAGCTAAGTATAAGTAACCCAGAGGACAAGAATGAGGGTTTTCCCTTCCAAGGACTAAATATTGTATCAACGGAGAAATCTATTATTTCAAATGTCTTTGTTTAATTGAAAATAGATACTCTCATTTCACCAATGCTAGTTTTGTTCTTTGAAGTGTCACACAATAAATCTAAACTCCTTTTCTGGTTAGAGCACTTTAATTATGTGAAAAAATAGCATGTGGCTGTAAGCATAACTCTCCTCTCTTCCCTATTATACATCATCAGCACTTCCAAGTCCTATTCATCTGTCTTGTTTCAGAGACATCTCATTATTCAGATTTCTTTTCTAAGAATCTAGATTTACAAAAACATTTTCTTTTTTTTTAAATTTATTTTCGTATGTGTATGAATGTACTGTCTGCATGTAGGTTTGTGCACCTGTGTCATGCAATGCCGTGGAGGTCAAAAGAGGGCGTCAGGGCATCGGATTCCCCTGGAACTGAAGTTAAAGATGATTTTCAATTGCCATGTGGGTGCTGTGGATCAAACCTGGGTCCTCTGCAAGAGCACTCGGCACTCTTAACTGCTAGGCCATCTCTCCAGCCCCCCAAAACATTTTCTTATATCTCAAAGAATATGAAATTGTAAAGGGGAAGGGAAATATGATTCTTTACAAAATGCTAGAGTAATTTTGATTGTTCAACACATGTGGTATTTATTTTGGGCATGATCAGTCCAAACACCTTCATTGGTTACAAATTCAGGAAGAAAAACACATCCAAACTTCGCTTAAACTGGATAATTCTACAGCAGACAGTGAGAGAATATTAGAAAAAAAAAATAGAACCTACAAGCACAAAACAATTCTTTGTCCTATGAACTTAAGCTCTTTATAAAAAGTAGACTGTGATTTAGGTAATGCTTATCTACAAAGAACAATGACAACAGAAATTAAACATACATTCGACTTATTACATTTTTCCAAGTCTTTAACATTAGTGAATAAACATACAAAAACTAAATGTTCTTATTAAGATTGGTGTTCACAGAACTCAGCAGTGTTTGCAGGAAGAACAAGCTGTGATGTATATCAATGTAATGTATACAATGTAACAGTACTGCTACATTAATAAATATCAATGTACAAAGTTTTACAGTTATAAAATTTCATTATATATATATATATATAACATATATAATGAGATTTCAGCACTATATTAAAAATAGTAGTTCACATATAAAGCTGATAAATATTCATGTTCTTGAGAGTACTGGTACTATACTGATATTTATTTGATGGGATCTAGGGTTGACAATACTGACTGAGTTATGATGTAATACTTTCTAAAACTGTTAACATATAATAATTACCATATACGAGCCTAGCACTACAGTTGTGGTAATGACAGACATGAGCTTTAGGAAAACAAAATCTTAATTCTTTCCTTATTCTGTACTATTCAATTAACATGTCATAATTATCTGTCTGCCTATCTACCTCCCTATCTGTCTATCTATCTATCTATCTATCTATCTATCTATCATCATCACCATCATCATAATCATCATTGTCTACCATCTAATTTCATTCTATTTGCAGTGCCAGAGCCCCCTGCCTGCTGGGTAAGCAATCCAGCAGTGACAAACCTACTTTCCTATTTTTAAATATGTTTAGACTTACTTTTAGCATTTTACCCTGCCTCATTTTTAAATCTTGTCTCAGTTTAGTTATCATATATATATATATATATATATATATATATATATACAAATTTCTAAAATGTTATTCTGTTAAATATTAACCTATCTTTTTGTCAAGGGGATAGAATGTTTGCTGTATTTTTTCTTCATTTGTTTCCTACTTGAAAGGTTATAAAACATAATTTAACTCTGTTTTAGGTTTTTCCTCATAGAAATCAATTTCGATTACAACATGATGAAATCAGTCATAAAACTTTAGTTAAATAAAGATACTTAATTGTTAACACAATTCACAGCTATGGACACAAGAGACTGTAAGAGTCTACTTCTCTGAAGAGTCCATGACACTATCCATGACCTGGTTTCAGAAGTATCATATGTATTTCATTCAGTATAATAGAATTTGCCTGGACTAAAACCACAGCTGTGGGTTATCCAGCTCTTACTTATTCTTATTTAGAAATTTTTATGGAAGTTAGAAATGCAAATACACATTTATCAATTAGTCTTTCAACTATCAAGATCATGTTATCTATTTCTGACTAAATAAAGCTAAAGTACACATACTTGGAAGGTATGGGGAGGCTTGTAAAGATATTATGTCATGGGATACATATGAAGATTTAGAAAACAGACATTTCCCATCCTATCTGTTGTGGGGATTACATTGGATAATCTCTGTGTTTGGAAATAATATTGCTTTCTGTGATGATAAACAGAAAACTAAAATAAGCAAATGAGTAAAATGGAAGCATAATATTATAGAACAGTGTTCACAGAGATTTATTTATCTACCTGGAAATGTTTGCCTCCAACTCTAAATTTACCTCATTAGGCAAAGATTTAATAAGAAATTATTTAATCTAATATAGTGTATCTACTAAAAAAAATCTACAAGTAATTTAATCCCTGTCATGTTTGGAAAACGCCAGTGAATTTACTATTAAGTACAATACAATTCAATATTGATCAAGGCTCCTTATCTATAACATAGGTAAATGAAAGATAGAATATATGATAGATCATTAGATAGATAGATAATAAATAAATGAAACATACAGGATAGATAGAAGAAAGATAAATAATTTGATAGATGACACATAGAGGATAGATGATAGATAGATAGATATAGATAGATAGATAGATAGATAGATGATAGATAGATAGATAGATAGATAGATAGATAGATGATAGGTGAAAAAATTATAGATGATGGATAAATGATAGAATCATGGATAATAGAGATAAATACATAGATGATAATACAGATGCATGATAGGTAGATAGAAAAAGGAAAGACAGTGATGATTGAAAGAATAAATGCAAAGAACAAAGGGCAGAGCCATGTTCTTCAGTTGACTCCATCATAAGATAATTTTGTGAAAGTTATTGAAAAAATATTCCTAATGCTGTCTGTCATTATTAACAACTAGAGTCATTTTGACAAACATGGAAGTTTTTCACAAAATGAATAGCGGTATCGTATGATATTGATTCTTACTTATTTGCAGGAAAATTTACAGCAGTTCTGCAAAGGCTACATTTTCATATTCATACTAGCATGAAACATAGTAGAGAAGATTCATAAACAACCTAAGGCTCCAATGTAGATGAGTGAATTAAAAATTGCAGCACATATACCTAATTCAAAACCATTCATCATTAAGTGCAGAAGGATATTATATTATTTGAAGTAATATAGATGACTTGAAAGGGCATAACATTAAATTAAATAAACCTAACAGATGAACAGCATGGTACCACTGCATGTGGAATTGGAAAAGTCAAACTCATGGAAGTACAAAATTACGTGGTAATCACAGGAGGGTGCAGAGAAAAAGATGCTCAATATGCAGGAAGTCAACATTGTATGTGAGAAATGTAATCTTCCCAGCAAGGGATAATTGGTCAAAATCACGTAGTATATAATTAAAACTGTTAAAAACTTTTAAAAGTTTTCACCACAAAATATTTTAAAAAATGAAGCAATTGACCTGATAATTACTCTGACCGGAAACTATGACAACGTATACAATGTACTGAAAAATTTTGAACTACCAAAAATGTGTCTATTATTAATTACATATGTAATTATAAATGACACATTTTAATACCAAAACCAAATTGTGAAGACCTCTGCTTTATAACTACATTATATGAAATTATCAGATATGTACATATTTCTTGGGAAACAAGCTATAACTTTCACATTTACAGTATAAAACAATTATGCTAACCTATTCTTTCAACTGTTTGCCATTTGCAAATGGGGTTGCTTGAAGGAGAGAAAAATACCAAAGGCAAACTTAATTTGATAGATTCCCTTAGCATGCTAATACCTTGGCCATTGGAGAACTACCTCCTCTGACACATGAAATTGCATTTTATTGGGTAAAAATATGTAGTTCCTCCTTTTCAGAAACATATTCCCATTTCTCATCAGGTATATCCACAGACATGGGAATAGATACTGAGTTCATTGTAAGTTGTGGTCTGAGGTCATATTCTGTATTCCATACAGATGCAGAACTCATCTTCATTTTATTATGTCTATTGGTATGATGGAATCTCTGAAGACCGTGTCCATCATAATTCTCTGATATAATATAATAATGGTTGGGAAAGTTTAGTCAAAAGACAAAATTCATTTGTCATTATCAAAGTTTGAGAGAGAGAGAGAAAGAGAGAGAGAGAGGAAGAGAGGTGAGCTTGTACATAGCTTTTAATATTTTAACATTTCATTTCAGTGTTCATTGTTTTGTTATTCATATCCTTTTATTTGACATTTGAATATTTTAAAATAAAGCCAAAAGACAATAGATATATAAAGTGGATTATTGATTTTCAGCTTCTCGGGATTTATAATTTCACGACACAAGCCCTTAAGCATGTCTATGGGGAAGCATTTTGATTAAGATGGAAATTCTTCTTTCATTATACAATATTTTTGTTTATATTTTGTGTACTTTATATATAATTTCTGAGTCCAATTTAGATACATTCCGCTTTTCATTCACCCTCCCCATCCATGCATTCTGCTATACAGATCTTGCATCTTTTTCTCAGTCAAATTTTCACATTTTCCCTTTAATTTTATACTACTTCAGAATATGCATACTTATCCTCCACCCATATACCGATATTACAAAATATGAACATAAGTGGCAGGTTAGTACTTAGTAAACTACAAGACATGGGCCTAGGAAAAGACTTTCTAAATCAGACAGCCGCTGTGTTAGAAATAAGGTCAATAATAGGCAAATGGGACCTCATTAAACCCAAAGGCTTCTGTACAGAGAAAGAAACAATCAATGAAGTGAAGAGAAAACCCACAGAGTGGGAAGAAATCTTCACCAGTGATAGATTAGATAGAGCATTAACATCCAGAATATATAAATTATAACCAAATGATCAAAAAAACAAATGACACCATCAAAAGGTGGAATAAAGAGCTGAATAAAGAATTCACAAATAGGAAATTCATTCTTCTTTTATCATTTTATTTTTTGTATATTTTTATTGAATTTTTGTGTATTTCATATGAAATTCATTCTTAACAGCAGGCAGACCTGTTCTCCAGGCTTCGGTCCTCATCAGCAGAAACCAGAGACCGTTAGCTGAGAGCCAGCAATTACAGGTTTGTACTTTCTGAATATGGATATCACATGCTCAGCTGCTCCAAGGACTTAGAGAATTTCCTCTGGAATTGTGAGCTTAACTCCTCAGAGTATTTTTACCACAGCAACAGTAACAGTAACTAAGACAAGCTTTAAATGCCCTTGGCTGACCTTGTTTTGTTTTCTTCCTATTCTTGGTCAGAATGTACCAAAAAGACAGCACTAGGATTTACCTATGATCTTTTTATAATATATCAAAATACTTTTCTCATTTCTTCCACTACAGAATTTCCTGCAACTCTTGAAAGAAATAAGCCTTTTTCTTTTTTTTTTTTTTTTTTTTTTTTTTTTTTTTTTTTGCCTAGAGAGCTATATATCTCAAAGTGCGATTGCCTTTACTACGTTTCTCTTGTCTGTTTTGTGAAGTCTGACATGTGCAGAGAAGACTCTGTTCTCCTGCACAGTTTGCCTGAGGCTCAACAGTGGCTCAGAATGGATCTTAGGCTGCCGTTAATTGTTTCCAACCTATCTGCACATAATAAATTCACTTTGAATTGTTTGTGCTACTGTTCTGTGTCACTGGAGAGCCTTGATGGGATACGACAACTGAGTCAACTTCAGTTTCTGTCAATCAAGAATCTTTGCAGAACTCTGATCGCTGAGCTTCTTGAAAAGCCCCTGTAAGACCTCAAGAAGGGCATACATTAGTGAGTTGTGAAGGTCCTTCTCTGGGTCTCTTAACAGTGTCCAATGCTCCCTTCTCAGAAATTGATAGTGGCATGTCGTTTTTCTGCTTAACAAAGCTACCCTAAATGTGATTGGAATATTAAGTCATTTTATGCATGAAGGTACTAAATAGTGTCCTGGCAGTAATCCTTTAAGAGCAGTAATTACACTTTAAAAATTCCTTCTGAAGAAGTGACAAAATCTTAAAAGAAACGAAAGGGTGACAAAATCTTAAAAGAAACGAAAGGGGATGCATGCATTCAGGTGAAACTTTGGAAAATTTGTTATTGAGATTTGTGCAAAAATATGCTGTTACACAGTGAGCAAAGTAACTAAAGGCAGGAGAATTGACTAAATCCCCTGGAAGAGATGAAAGTCATTTTAAAGTAATGAGAGGCTGAGCACATATTGCTCAGGATCATCATTAAGACATGAATATCAATTCGTAAGAGACTTCCTGTGTCTTAAGCAGAGGGTGAATACCTTTGAGATGTATGTGAATCTACTGAGAAGATGAAAAGATGATTTCAGAAATAAGAAAGTACTAGCAACCAAATTTTTAGAAAGGGGGGGGATCGTGTCAGTGGCACGCAAGTATGTTCTTGGAAAACAGATGAAGCCGAAACCATCTTTCAAGAAATGCCACACTGTCAGCAACTTCAATGTCATAAAGGATTATATTATGCAGAAAATAATGTTATTAAGTGTAAAATTCAGTTTTCTATTCTTTGTAAGAATCTTTTAGTATTTTTATTTTTATGTGTAGGAGTATATTGTTTGCATGTGTACAAGTGCACCCATGCCATGTAATGCCCATGAAGATCAGTAGGCATTGAATGCCCCAGGGACTGGAGTTACAGATGATAGCTGCCATGTTGCTTCTGGGACACAAACTAGGCTCCTCTTCAAGATCTTAAAAACTGAGCCATTGCTTTAGCTCCAGTTTTTTTTTTTTTTTTTTTTTTTTTTTTTTTTTTTTTTTTTTTTTCAAAATTTTGCCTGTGGTTCTCCTTGGCTGTNGGGTTCGATCCTCAGCATCCACATGGCGGCTGAGAGCTGTCTTTAACTCCAGTTCCAGGGGAGTCCGACGCCCTCTTCTGACCTCCGCGGCATTGCACGACACGGGTGCACAGACCTGCATGCAGACAGTACATTCAGACACATAAAGAATAAATAAAATAAAAAAAAAAGAATGTCATTTCTGCATTCCCTAAAATGTGTTCATGTTTTTTATCTATGCATTAGACAGTTATTTGCTGTTCTACTGGGATAACTTAGCAGAGTCTATACAGCACCTAGAGAAACAATCAATTCCAGGAATGGAAAAAATTACAGACATAAGGACTGAGATCCATAAACAAATCATAGTGATTCCAGCGGGACAATGAGGTTGAAAATTATTCAGGTCAAATCAGATACATGTTCACTAATAGTGATGAGGATCCCAGGGCTATATTAAGATTGGAACTCCAAACCCACAAATATTTATAGATGATAAATTCCTGTACAATATAAGGGGGATTTTAGTGCTTAGCAGAGAGCATGCTCCGTTGTTTTGAGAGGAAATGGCAAAAACAGAATTAAAAAAACCACTATAAATCATAACTGGAAGATACTTCTAGCGTGAAGCATAAACATTGGAAGTAAGTCCTACATGGTAATGCTTTAATTAGAGGGTTAGATTTTCAAAGGAATTCAGTAGACAATCATTGCTTAAAACTCATTTCTTTTTAGTTAGTCATTAACAAGTCTAGCATATGAATCTGAGTTCAAATCTGCTTCTTCTAATTGTATACACTACGTAATTAAATTATGCAACTCGTTCATTTTAAATTATTATTTATTAATTGTTTTCTAAATAGTTACTGAGAAAACTCTTACATGTAGGGGTTGATTTACAAACTGGAAACATACTGATATTTTAAGCCCTATTATTACTATATCTAATGAATATAAAAGAAGCAAACAGTAATTACCATATAGTGTAATATATGTAAATACAAGTCTTCTGAGAAATATGTAAACCAGATATTTCATTCAATTCTTGGCTTGAAAGAAGTTACTTTTTGTAGATGAACCTGTCTTGTCCTGAAAGTAAGCTATTACATCTGTTTGAAAAAAAAAATGAATCAATATCATCTCTGATGATATTGATTCAAGAATAAGAGGGAATAAGTTCATTAGGGAACACCATGTAGTAAATCTGATAAATGTTAAAAATAGGAGATGTAACAAGATCTTTATTATGACAAAACAAAGGGAGCCCTAAACATAGGTACATGGGAGCACCACTAAATGAACTCAATGCCGTATACATACAAATATACATGCATGTATGTATGTATACATATTTATGTGTGTGTATATGTGCATGTGTATTTATAAATACATGTATATGTATCAACAATAATCACAGAAGGCAAGTAACAGGAAGGAGTCCTAGGAGAATGGGGAAACTGGAAGAATAGAAATTATGCAAATACAATGCCTATGTAGAAAATTCTCAAGAATAAAACTAAGAGATTGATAAAATGTGAAGTTAAATGATTACCAAGAATTGCAGAGGTGCTTTGTAGAGATGACACAATTATTAACAGTAAAGACTCCTCTTACAGAAGGCCAGAGTTTGGTTCATAGCACACATATCAGGGGCTGGTAACTGTCTATAACTCCAGCTCCAGGGAATCCCATGGCCTTTGCTGACCTCTCCAGGCACCTTCACACACATACACATACACATACACATACACATACACATACCCATACACAGACACATATATGAATACATATCATTTTTAAAATAAAAATGAGACAATCCTTTAAAGAACCCACAAAGATTTTATTTAGAATGCAAACTCTTTTTTAAAGTATTGAAAAGAAAGTAAATTTAAACAGACCCTGGTGTAGAAGGACTGCTGTAACTATATTGTGAATGGGGAATGAAAGAAAGGCAGCATTTGAACAAGAAGAACAAAAGGTATGCACTTATGTGTAAAATGGAATGTAGATCAGGCACTAGGCAGGTAGATTATAAATAGACGATAGGAGATAGCTAGATATGTAACAGATAGATGAGGACATATGTTAGATGATTGTTATGTAATTCACAGATGATAGATGATTGATAATGACAGGTAGATAGATATATGATAGAGAGATGATAGGTAATTACAAAAGTAAGTCTTATTTTTTCCATAAACAATCTACAAATATACAAGACTAGAACACCATATATATCTAACATTTTTTCGGTAGGAATTTTTTTTAGAGATTTCTGTGATTCAACCTCATATGAACTCATAGAAATGCCTTTTAAGTAACTTTTGGACAAGTTCATTTTCCACAAACTAATTTTTTCTAACAGCAGGTTTAGTCATGGCAACTTTCTTTGTGATAACCTCTTTGAATTTCCCCAAATATAACTAGATGTGTCACAACCTTCTTTCATAGTTCCACACATGAGCATGATCTCTTTCTTAATTTCTCAAATATAAATTGATCACTGACTAGAACTTTCAATGCAGTTTTTGTGACAGTCCAATGATAATTGATTAGTCATACAATAAAAGTTCACTTGTTTCTCCTACTTTTACATACATAAGAATCAATTAGAGAGCTTATAACAGCAAAAATTCCTGGAACTCACTACCTGTATGTTTGATTCAACAGGGCTAAGGTAAAATCAACATATGCCATATCCATAAGAGTAATTATTCTAGTCTTAAGACCTTCCTCCATGTTGTAGGAGACAGAGTTATAAGTCAGTATCTCCAGTAATATTGAGTCCTCCCGTCACATTCACCTGACTTTAAATTAGATAAGATAATGACCCCATGTCCAAGTATGACTGAAGTTTCCTATTCATAAATATCCTGAAAAATTGAAGATTGGTTCCTTGTCCTGTTATTAAGAAATATCTCTTCATAAAGATCACTTTATTTAATCTCATAATTTATAAAATTCTGTATAAAATTATATATATATTTCCACATAACATTTAATAACAAAGTACAGTTTTGATCTAGATTCCATTCTTACTTATTAACTTACAGTGTCATTCCATTTTTAATGCTAACTACTTAAAATGTACATTATTTACGTACCTATATGTTTATAGTATACTAGAATATAAAGGATACATTTGTTCAGTTAAGACAACAGTGGTAACATGAGGGGGGAGTGTAAATTTGCAATGCAGCAACCAAAGTTTTCCTTATAGCCTTGAAAAAAATTATGACCCAAGGAAACCTTGATTTTGAATTTTTATCTTCCTAACTTCAAAAATGTATGCTTCGTTGCTTTAGCCAACTGTTTGTACTTATTTGACAGATGCAGAAAACTAGCATAGTGCCCACTAAGGAGCTCAAAAAAATGTGACATTGATGATTTTTCCACTGCTGTTGAGTCACTTAAGAAGCCTTTCAGAAATTCTGATAAAATTTCATGATCATAAAACAATAGCTTATTAGTATTTCCTTTGTATCAACAGATGAGACTGAAAGTAGTAAGCCCAAAACAGTACCCTAAATACACACAGAACTGTTGGGCATGGAAACAGACAGCAAGAGGATTTGGGATGAGCCATAGGAACAGTATGAAAGGTCTTAGATGCAGTGAGAAAAACACTTGAGTGTTGTGAAAGATGCATGTAAAAACAGTGCTTCCCTGCAATATACAAAGAGATTGATAGGTGAATGCAGACTATGACAATGGAGGTATTCACTGGGCTCTTCTCATAAGAAAACAGAAAATCATTTTGAGTGCTTGTGACACAAATGCTGAGAGCACATTTTAACAGAAGTAGTTTCAGAGAATCCATAGTACTTGACTCCCTTCATTCTGAGCTCAGGGTAAGAACCCTGAGTAAGAACATGGCAGAAGCTTGAACTGAAGACTATTAACTTCATCATTGATAGGAAGCCAGCAGAGAAGTCACCAGAGAGGGGTCAGATAAGAAACATCCAGAGCCCCACCCCAGGGACCTAGTCTTCTGCCTTGGTGCCAGCTCTTATGTGTCTAGAACCTCCCAATGTATTGCCACAAGTGGTGAACCAAAGCTTCAAGACATTGAATTTTTTGAAAACATTTAATATCCAAGCCATGATAAACTAATAAGGAATATTTTACCCTTTAAGGATAATTATGATGAAATAAACTCCAGAAGAGTGATGGCAGAAGATTCTTGGCAGAACAGTCTTGAAAAAAAAATCAAACATCAAAAACAGAACATACAGATTTATGTTAGTTAAAGAAGTGAATATTGCACAATGAACACACTACTTTGAATTGCAAAAAAAGATTCAAGCCAGTGTCTCATAGATAATCTCACTGAGAGGATGATTTCAAAGGACCATAAGTGCTAAAACTTATAGATCAGTTCTCTTAAGTGATAAACTTTATAAGTCTTAAAAAGGTCATGTCTCCATAGATTTGTTTCAGGGATTTGAATGTATAAAAGTGCTTCTAGAGGAAATCAATTGTGTTTGGTTTTGTCTTGTGGGGTACATTAAAATTTGATATAAAAGAGGCTGCCTGTAGTATGGAATTTATCACGCTTGTGCAGCCTTCCACTAGGTGCCTCCCCATCCCCCCCTTCCTTCCTCCGTCCCCCACCCCCACCCCATGCAGCCTTCCACGAGGTGTTCCCCCTGGACAAGGGCTCATAGAACTCAGGTCTAAGCTCTGGTAGACGGGGGGGAAGATCTGGAACCTGGGCCAGATAGAGTAGGGGAGAGAAGAGAGAGAGAGAGAGAGAGAGAGAGAGAGAGAGAGAGAGAGAGAGAGAGAGAGAGAAAGAAAAGAAGAGATGGACCCAGAGACAGGACCAGGAGCAATTCCAAGAAGGAAATAACTCGGTTTATTGATGTAATCCAGGGTTTTTAGACAGAACCTTGTGGGGGTTAGAACATACAGAATTGGGGGTTGGGACAAGCAGGATTTCAGGCCATATTCCCCAGGTCACTACAGGAACGTGACGATACTTTGCCCAAAGCATCAAAGACAATTGGCTCCAGGCGGGTTTTCACAGGCAAGCAAGAGACGAGCAGGAGTCCAGGTTTGGAGGTTGTTTGCTGATTCCTTAAGTGCTTTTTCCAAACTGGAGCCCTACAGCTGCCAATATTTTTAAAGAGCTTATATCAAACATTACGGGAAAATGACAAAACCCATGTAAAAAAAGGAAGAGAAGTTTGTTCTTTTCACCAGCTACAGATAATGGAAGAGTGCAGACTGAAAACTGTATAAGTAAGAAAAGGCCTTGTTGGTAAAGGAGAAATGATTTGGTGGGTGGAATAAAAAGAGAGCACAAGTGAAATCCAGAACCTGCAGCAAATCTTTGCCAGGCAGTGAAACAGGTCCTAATTAAGGAGCTGGCAGTGTTTGCACACAGCAGCACTGAGCTGCCAGGAATCAGGAGCTGGTATGGAGTTTCTCTCTCCTTCTTTTTGAGTAAAAGTGTCATTAGTCTTGATTTAAACCGGTTTAGTTTCTTTTAAAATTTAACAACATGAGAATTTTTAGCTTCTTTGATGAATGCAGCCCTTATAAATCATTTTAAAATGCTTGTTTGAAAAGGGTGTTATCTATGCATTACTTGAATTCAGTTGTTTCCTTGTAATATGAAAGCATCAATATTTTAAACATGTTATAACATTACTGCTGCTGAAAATGAAATTTCTTGGTAAAGTTCAACATTTTTTGAAATTGTGTTTTGTGCATAGTAGGCATCAGCAAAAACTGCTATATTAAAAAGATACTTGACCCTCAAGTTCACCCATGCTGTTTTGGGTTACTGTATGTGATTAACTTGGGAAACAAAGTTCATTTTTGAGTTAAATCATCCTATAGGTGAAAGAGATTGCTACCAGGTGATACTATATGACAGCAAAATTATAGAGAACATTTGTTTATACCAATCCCAAAGTAATTGTTATACAGATTTTA
>VZQC01009012.1:0-42972 GCA_009823505.1 Rhizomys pruinosus | reverse complement strand
ACAGCCTGCAAATTGGTTTTACATGAAGGATGCTTGTACTCATGGATTATCACTTATAGCTAAAAAATGGAAAAAAAACTGAGAGAAATATGCAGGACAGTTATGGCAGAATGCATGATCTCGGTTGGGGGGGGTGGGGGGGAAGGGAAAGGGAAATATGCCTGAACTGAATTGGAAAATGATGTATGAAATGCACAAAGCATCAAAAAAAAAAAACCTTTATGTGAAGCCTGAAATGTTGAAACTCTTTGAAGAAAATATAGGCTCAACCATAGAAGATATAGAAAGGTACAGGAAAGGAATTTATAAATTGGGTATCAGTTGCTCATTAATTAAGGTCAGTCACCAAGTGAGACCTCATTAAATTAAAAAGCCTTGCAAACTAAAGGAAACAAGCAATCAAGTGAAGAGAAATCTCATAGGATGGGAGAAAATATTCACCAGCTACACATCTGAAAGAGGATTACTATCCAGAATAAATACAAAAACTTACCCCTCAAATAATCAAAAGAACAAATGACCTAATTAAAAAAAATGGGCTGTGGATTTGAACAGAGATCTCTCAAAAGATGAACTGAAAATATCTAAGAAACATCTTAAAAAGTGTTCAATATCCTTAGTACTTAGCGTCAGTTTAATCAAAACTACTTTAAGATTTCATCTTTCCCCAGCCAGAATGGCTATGATCAAGAGAACAAATAATACCAAATGTTGGTGATGATGTGGGGAAAGAGGAAACTTGATTCACTGCTGTAAGACTGCAAACAGGTACAACAACTGTGGAAAGCAGTGTGGCGAATTATTTAAAAACTAAAATGAATCTACCAAATGGTCCACTTATCCCACTCCTTGGTATATACGCAAAGGATCCATGCTACTGCAGAGATACTTATATGGCCATGTTTGTTGCTGTTCTTTTCACAATAGCTAAGAAATAGAAACAATCAAAATGCTCCTGAACTGGTGAATGGATATTGAAAATATGGCATATTCACACAATGTATTTCTTCTTGGAGGCAAAGAAAAAATGAAATTATGAAGTTTGCAGGAAAAGTGGAACTAGGAACTATTTTACATTAAATAGCACAGACTCAGAAAAATGAACTGCATATATTCTCTCATTAAGTTCGAATCCTTATATGTGAATATATATCCTGATGTAACTGAAAGATCCAAGAAAATGAAAAAGAACCATTGGAGTGAAAGGGGAGAAGTAATGCAAGAGAGGGGATAGTAAGAGACAGGTGCTATCAAGGGGGGATGAGAAAAATGGTGCAGTTAAATACTGGGAAGGGAGTAGGGAACTATGGGAGTAAAGGGGAAGAAGGAACTGAAGTAAAAAGAATAATAGGACATAGGTTTTGTCCTGGGTCATAGAGGAAATGAGGAAAATGGGGGGACTTTTACTGGGGAGGAAGAATGGAGGGTTATACAGAGGAAGAGAGAAGAGAACACCATGTTAGAATATGACAATAACACCACTTTACCAGCATGTCTGAGCAAAGACAGACAAAAGTACATTGAACAGACCACAAGAAAACCTGACACCCCTTTTCTGACTTCACCCTCATCCTCCTACTGAAATATCTTTGAGTGTCTAGTGGTGTGTATCTCCTTTGATGGAATGACATCACATATATCCTCAGTGGTAGAGGTTTCCTGGTAGCCTTTAACTGATGTCCATGAATGTGAGCATTAAAATATATTTTTTTGTTTATTTAAACATTTTTATAACAGTTGTAAATGTCTTTGACCATGAATAAAAGAAAATCTTTCTAATAGTGGTATGGAATCCAATGCTGTCTTCCGACCTCTGTGGGCATTGCATAACATGGGTGCATTCACATACATGCAGGCAAGACACTCATACACATAAACACACAAGTAAAAATTATTATTTTTATTTTATGTGTATGTGGTTTGTGGTAAATGCACATGAATCCAGGGGCCCAAAGAGGCCAGAGACATCAGATCTCCCGGGAACTGGAGTCACCAGCAGTTGTAGCTACCTGATATGGTGGCTGAGAAATGACCTTGGAGCAGGTTTTTTCCGAAGAGTAAGAAGTGCTCTTAACTATCTCTCTAGTGCAACATTGTTTTTGCTTTTCAAAAATCACTGTGATCATTATTATCTTCTGAGCACATGGTTTCTGCTGAACTTCTAGATATAGCTGCAAAATTCTACACTGAAAAGAGGGGAATGGAAGAAAATATTTTTAATGAGTCTTTTTGTTTTGAAAGATGGTCTTTCCATAAAACTTTTGATTCTTCCACCTTGGCTAGAAAGAGAAAGGGTGCCCACCCTAGATCAACCAATGGGTAGGAGGGAATCAGAGCAGCACAACTGACCAAAGGAATGGATAGCAGGGAATCAGAGCACCACAACTGACCAAAGCGATGGATAGCAGGGAATCAGAGCACCACAACTGACCAAAGGAATGGATAGCAGGGAATCAGAGCACCACAACTGACCAAAGCGATGGATAACAGGGAATCAGAGGACCACAACTGATCAAAACGATGGATAGCAGGGAATCAGAGCACCACAACTGACCAAAGCGATGGATAGCAGGGAGTCAGAGCACCACAACTGACCAAAGCAATGGATAACAGGGAATCAGAGGACCACAACTGACCAAAGCAATCATAATCTACCTCAGGGTCTGGAAAAAGGTCAATTATTTTGCTTCAAATCAAGGAATCACTTTATTTTTTGCATATTTTTTATTGTTATTAGACTTTTTCATACATCACTTCTCAGTTCAATTTAGACTCATTTCCCTTTCCATGAACCCCTGCTCCATCTCACTGTAGTTCATGCATTCTGCTATACATGTCTTGCATCTTTTTCTGAGTCTTTCCAAAGTGTTTTCAAAGCAGAGGATTATTGTTTTGGGGAGAAGTTCACTGTTTCAGTCAGTTCTTTGTCCCAGTTCTTTTGTCGTTGTTTCTTCCAACTTTTATTCTTTCAACATATGTCTTATAATAATTAATTATATTATAATTATATATATGATATAATTATAAAACAGATATAATTCAAGAGACTCTAATACCTTGCTCTTATTCAATAAAGTGCTATAATAATTATTGCAAATTTTATGATGCTGTACTTAAAACACCCCATTTCTGAAAATATCAAGATATAATCATACATCCATAAGTCTTTGTCTATTCTAAGCATTAACAATGATCCTTCTGAAAAAAAATCAGAACACATAATCCTACCCAAAATTCTGTCAAAAATATTAAATACTAGGAATAAATTCAAATTCAAACAAGTGCTAAATTACAGTGAAAAAAAGCTAAACATTGAAGAAAAATCATGATTTATTTGGTTTTTCAGCACACATGGAATAGATAGCAAACAGGAAAAGGAAGAACCTTCAATAAATATTACTGAGAAAGCTAGATATCCAGCAGTAATACAATCTCATGTTGCACTGTGGGTACTATAATAAATTGCATACATGTTGTGGATTGAACAGAAAACCTAGAATAGTGAAATTACCAGAAGTAAATATAGGGAGGTTGCCATGACACATGTTCAGGAACTCGTTTTTTTTTTTTTTGTTTTGTTTTGTTTTTGTCTTTTCGAGACAGGGTTTCCCTGTAGCCATAGCTGTCTGGAACTCACTCTGTAGACCAGGCTGGCCTTGAACTCACAAAGATCTGCTTCCTCTGCCTCCCAAGTGCTAGGATTAAAGGCATGTGCCACCACGAATTTTTATGGTCAACAGAACATAAGCAAAATAAGAGCATGGAAAGGAATTACATCAAACCAAAGTGCTTCAGTATAGTAAACAAATAAAGCGAATAAATAAGCCACAAATGGAACAAATAGTATTTTCAACTAAAAATCTGATCAGCTTTAAATTATTAGCAAAAAGACATATAATGTAAAAAATGTAGGTTTCTCATTTATGAGAAAGAAGTATACAAATGATGAACAGATATGTAAAATAATGGTTAACAGTAATTTTAGAAAAATGCAAATCAAACCTACACAAGACACAAAAATGAAATATCACATTTTTCTTAATAGACATAATCAGCCTAGAATAGACAAATGACTAGTGACCATTGAAGATATAAAGAACAGGAGGCAGAAAATTCAAATTAATGTAGCACTTAAATCATTATGAGGTTTTTATAAGAGTTAAAACTTTATCAGTCTATGATCCAGCATCTAAATGACATGAACCAACATGTCAAAAGGCTCTCTGCTTTCCCATGTTGAGTGCAGGATTATTCACAATAACAGTGGCCCAAATAGTATATGTCTGTCTATGTGTCCATCAGTGGAGAAACACCTAAAGTAAATGTTTAAATATCTGAATGTGATGGTGTTATTTCTCAACTTCATAGAATGTAGAATCATCCATGAAACAGACCTCAAGAGTCACTCATAAGGGGTTATCTATATTATGTTTAACCTCTAAGAATGTGTATGAGAGATTATCTTGATTGTGGTAATTGATGTGGGTAAACGCAGCTTTACCTGGGGTAGGTAACCCTCTACATGCAGGGATCCTCCAGTGCATGAAGAGAAATTGATCTGAGCATGGATTCATTGCTCTTGTTCTGACAGAAGACATGTGACCAATCTGTGGCAAGCTCTTACTGTTGTGACTTCTCCAAGATGGACTGTGACTTGAGTGGTGAGCTAAAAAAAATCTGTTCTCCCTCGAGTTGCTTTTCTTAAGGTATTTTATCACAGCATCAAGAAAAGGAATTAAGATACACACCATAGAAAACTATTCAGCTGTAAAAATCAGAAAATCTTATTATAGTTGGCCAGGTTAGATTGTATTACCAGACATTTTTCTCAGTGAAATTAGTCAAGCACAGGACTATAAACACTGCATTGTATCACAAACAAATAGAATCTAATAATGTGGTATCTCACAGATAGGCAAAACACAATATTGTTTACCAGAATCTGGATTAGTTGCTGATGTTGGCTTTGGGGTTAGGTACAAAAAGAATACAAAATTATCCCTATAAAACAAGGTTACGCAGGTGAAATAAGTTATGTACATAATGTAGACTAAAAAAACTATAAAAATATGTCATATTTAAAAATGCTTAGAAAATTGCTTTTGCATTTTCAAAATATGACTATTTCGACTAGTGTTAGCAATGTTTTGCTGTTTTGAAAGTGGCAGTGAATATTTTACAAACACAATTATAATGGTTAAAGGGAATGTATATACACATATATATTTAGTGGAGTTTAGTTATTCAACAATATAAATATAAGCTTCAAATATTTATAATGTAGGCTGAGTGTATTGTTTAAAATATTAAAAACTGCATAAAAGTAACAACTGATGCATTGAAATAAAAACCATGTCACAAGAATAATACATAATGAGTATTGTGATATAACGTGAATTACAGGCAAGTTATAAACCTCATTAAGGAAAGGCACAAACCCAGAAATTCCTTAACATGGCCAAGGGGTCCTAAATTGTCAGTCTAACCCTGCTCAAGCCTTATCAACTGGTGACTGCCATTAGTGAAATAGACCGTTCCGAGGCCAGCCTCTCTCCCTTAGTGCCTTAGATAGTTTGCCTGCCCTGCCTGAGGAAACAATCTTGGGAAAAAATATTTTCAATCACCCAAGGACTCCAGACACTGCCACCAAATACTTTCCTGCAGCTGTGTTCAGTAGAATGCCTATAAAACCCTTCTTCCCACAGTGATGCTTTTACCCTTCTCTGTAATGCCTTGAATAAAGGACACATTCCTGCCATCTTGCAGGTTTGGCTCATATATACATGTGTGTGTATATATCTATATCTATATCTATATCTATATCTATATCTATATCTATATCTATATCTATATCTATATCTATATCTATATCTATATCTATATCTATATCTATATAGATATATAACATATATTATATATTATATATTTAATATAATATATAATATATAATATATTATATAAACATATAATATAATATATATAAAATAATATATAATATAATATAATATATATTATATATATAATATTATATATAATATATATTATATATATTAGATAGATAGATAGATAGATAGATAGATAGATAGATAGATAGATAGATGGTTGCAGTGATCTTAATTGCTTAAAATGAAAAAAAACATCAAGGGGCTAGCAGAAGGCTGGCTGTAAAGATGCCTGCTGCTAAGCCTGACAACCCGAAGTAAAGCCCCAGCATCTACAGACAGAAAGAAAGAACCAACTCCAGAAAGTTGTCCTCCCCATCCCGTGGCATGACTGCACCCCCCTACCCCGTTACACACCAGTACATATATACACAGTTACAAAACAAATAAATGCAGAAGTAAAAAAGAAATCACTGTTGTCAGATACATAAGCCACACTTAGAGCGCAATGTATGACTTTATCATTCTTGCAACTTCACCTTAAGAAAAAGACATCGAGGAGGTGGAGAGACAGCTGGCTCAGTGACTAAAAGCTCTGGATGCTGTTACAAAAGACCAGGTGGCAGTTCCTACACACCCACATAACAGCTAACAAAACCTGTAACTCCAGTTCCAGGGAACCCAACACTTTCTTGCCCTCTATGAATAATGCACAATATGGGCACATTTATATTTAAGTGAGCAAATCACTTATACACATAAAATGAAAACGGACATTTTTAACTAAAAATTGGATTTGTGTGAACACTTTCTTTTTTAATTTTTTTATTTTATTTACTTTTTATGTGTATGAATGTATTATCTGCATGTAGGTTTGTGCACCCATGTCGTGCAATGACACGGAGGTCAGAAGAGGGTGTTGGATTCCCCTGGAACTGGAGTTAAAGACGGTTCTCAGCCACTTTGTGGGTGATGGGGGTTGAAGCCGAGCCCTCTGCAAGAGCAGTCAGCGCTCTTAACTGCTAGGCCATCTCTCCAGACCCTGTATGAACATTTTCAACACCGCCACTTGAAAATCTAATATTATTTTATATTGAAATATAAATGAAAGAAATACAATTGTCTTATGCTGATTTACTCTGTCTACTGATATTGGCCATTGATTTTTTTTTTTCCTCAATTAGACAGTACATATAGGAATGATAGGAATTTTCACTTTTATATTAGTGAAGATAATAGTTTGAATTCTCTTAAGCAAGAGAGACTATTGTCATTCAAAGAATTAAAACTTAATTCATGGGATGAAATAGCAAATAATTAATGTCTTTTTAGTGGAATAAATTTTTTGTGAGAGGATCTCTTTGTACTTCCAGTTGGCCACTCACTATGAAGACCCTGATAGCCTTGATCAAATGGAGATCTGCCCGCCTCTGCCTGTATAATCCTGGAATTAAAGACATTGCACCACCAGGCAAGGCAGAATTAATAATATATGTATATTTTTTTCAAATTTTATTTCAGAAACACACGCAGAAAAAAAAAACCCTGTTTATTGCTTCATTACAGCAAAGCAATTATCTAGGAAAAATAACAGCAACGAAACATAAGAGCAATTGCTTATTTCTTTAAAACAAAAATTGCTAGGTTATATAAAAAAGAACAAAAACCATTTGACCTTTGATTTGCTTTGAAAATATTCTTTCCTCCTTCTGTTCAAATCCCGTCAGTGTCTACTACTCATATTCCTCAAACCATAGTCAAAGTTGTTGATATGGAAAACTCCCTTTGAAGATTATAAAATCCCACCACAGGGCAAGTTTTGTTTTTCATCTTTGTAGTGCATATTCATGTGTGACAATATGTGCAGTGGCAGACATATGGACATCAAATGACAAAGTTAGGTGTAGGTCCTCCACTTCTGCTTTGACAGAAGGTCTCTGTTACTCCCTGTCTTGTTCTCCAGGGAAGCAGGCTCATGTGATACTGGGAATTCAATGTCTCTATCTCCCACTTCGCTGCAGGAGTGCTGGGATTACAGATGTATGCTCCTGTATCCAGCTTTGTGTGAGTCCTGGGTTTCTGAACTCAGGTTCCCATGCATCTGCTCCAGTTTTCCTGGTGGTTGGGATCCTTACTCTCAGAGAACTTAGACTAATAAATCCTGGCCCACAAAGGCAAGCGATGTTTCCTATCTAAATCCATCTATTTCATGTAGAATTGCAAACTAAATATTGGCAGGGTCCTCAGGGACTCCTTTGACCCTATTGTAAAATTCAAAATGGCATCTCAATCCACAAGACTTTTTACTGCCACCTCCTGGAAAGTCATTCTAATAACTTCCCAAATCTACAACTGCTATGAAATAGAGGTGACTCCTGAAGCTAATTTATATTTTATCCTTCCAACAAGAAACATGCAGGCTACCCTGGACCTGTCCCTTTAGGGATATGCAAGGTGGTTCTCTGATTACTCCATCACTGAAAACACATTTTCCTTACTCTACAGCAATGCCAGCATGACCCACGGGTCAGCTGACGCTCCCTGGCATATGATTCACTTCCCAGTCATGATTTCATGTCAAATCCAGATGTTTCATGGTGTTTCCTCAGAATCAAAACCCTGACAGATATTACTCTGTCTTTGTAACTGAATGAATGAAAATGACTTAGAGAGTAAGTGCTGGAATGAGCAGATAAATTGGCTGGTGTAACTTAGCCTTTCTGGATGCTTAACGACCATACATAATGCCCTTACCAATTTGGCTGAGGCTCTTAAGGGATCATTTTTTTCCTTGCCCTCAGAGGTCAACTAAGTCCCAGGGGACTATGCATGGGGCCATCTCTTCAAATGGTTGCAAATGTGAATCACCAGTCTTCCTGTGCATGGAGGTCTTGGAGATCCACTAATGGAACTTCAGCCAGTGTCCAGTCTATAAAGGGGAAAGTCTGCTCATGCTTCAAAAAAGCAAGCCTGGTCTAGCAAGACCTGACTTTGTCCTCAAGTGGATTGAAAAGCCAAAAGGAGCCAGGGGCTCCCTCCACCCCAAAAAACATCAGTGACCCTTGATGACCAGATCCTCAACTGACCTTGAGAAAACAAAAACCTTGGTTACTCTGGGCTAACTGTGTGGCCTTAAACATCCAAAAGGAAAGCATAACCAGAAATAAATAAATAGTAAGTCGTGAGAAATTGTACTTCAGGTATAAAACTTGAGATCTTAGTAAAAAGTGAAATGAGTGCCGGGCGTGGTGGTGCACGCCTTTAATCCTAGCACTTGGGAGGCAGAGGCAGGCAGATCTTTGTGAGTTCAAGGCCAGCCTGGTCTACGGAGTGAGTTCCAGGACAGCTGGGGCTACAGGGAGACCCTGTCTCAAAAAGACCAAAAAAAAAAAAAAAAGTGAAATGAACATAGCTGTTTAGCCTGTCTTACTTGCAAGTGCAGCTACCCTGTGGCTGCCACTACTTTTGCCATCCTTCAAAGACACGAGAAAACACAGCTTTTCAACCTTCCAATATCGACTGAAGACTCATGTCTCTCCAAGAATCCCCCAAACCTTCAGTGCCAGATGGGGACTGCTGAGATATCCAACTTGTGGACTGAGATACTACTGGGGTTTCCACTTCTTCAAAGTATAGACTGCCATTGTTGGACTACCCAGGATGTATCATGGAGACCAGTACAGGAAGATCAAGACAGGATGTGGTGCTTAGTGGACCTCATTTGGTGACCATGGGAAGGGAAAACCCCAGTGTGGAACACAAGGGCAGATGGTGGTTTGGGCTTGCCAAGGAGAAAACTTCAAACATGACATCTTTCAGCCTAATAAAAAAAATCATAAGCTAAAGATGCTAAAACCTATGATATATGTAGCATGCATATGTGCATATTTTGGAGTGATTCATATTGTAAGGAACAACAACAACAACAGAAAAGACTGTCAAGGAACTGACTGAAATGGTGAACTTCTGCTCTAAACAGTAAACTTCTTTTTTATTTTATTTTATTTTATTTTATTTTTTATGTGTATGAATGTATTGTCTGCATGTAGGTTTGTGTACCCTGTCGTGCAATGACATGGAGGTCAGAAGAGGGTATCGGATTCCCCTGGAACTGGAGTTCTCCTGGAATTGGAGTTACAGATGGTTCTCAGCCACCACGTGGGTGCTGGGGATTGAACCCGGGTCCTCTGCAAGAACAGTCAGAGCTCTTAACCGCTAGGCCATCTCTCCAGCCCTGAAACAGTAAACATCTGCATTGAGAATTTTGAGAGAGACTGAGAAAAAGATGAAAAATATGTTGGGCAGAATGCATGAGCTCTGGTGGGGTGGGGGGTCAGGGAGGGAGACACAGGTCTAGATTTGATTTGTAATGTAATTTTGTATGAAATGCACAGAGCTTCAATAAAACATTAGCTTAAAAAAAAGTGTCTGTCTGAAGGAATGAGTGGAGCAGATGTCCTGGGCAGCCTCATCTAAAACTCTACAAACATTTCAGATTAATTTCTTCACCGTTTTCTTCTGCCTTAGTTCTGTAATTTTCATTTTAGTTTCCATGTTCTGTGATTCCACTCCACTCCTTTGGTTCCTCAACTAGCTTTCTTGGTAATACAGCATGCTTCCTAGATTCCTGGGCTGTACATCAGAGCTCTGGTTAGACTGCATGCTGCCCCTCTCTGGAAGAAGCTGGTACTGCAGATTTTCCAATTCTTTTCCCTCTTTAACACCTTAAGTAATAACATATCCCTTATTAGGACTAAAGTGTACTTAAGTGTCTCTGGTTTTAGTGGTCAATGCGCTCAGGATGCAGGCTTGATGAACAGGAGAGGGGGAACCTGAAAGTCCTCTGATTCAGGACCTGGTGTTTAGAAATCACTCCTGCTTAATATTTTATATTTAAACTTCCACATCTTTGCTGCTGAGGAAGATGCGATTAAATTCTTGGTTCCCAAACAAAGTCAACCAAAGTTATTTTTTAATTTTTATTATTTTAATTTATCCTTTGACAGGTGTTAATAGATTTTCAATTACACAGAATCAAATATAAAACACAAATGAGATGCTTAGGAGAAAGTACAAATAAACATTAAACTTTGTTCAGTTTTTCTTTTCTAACAAAGTTAACTATTGCTATCAGGAATTTTGGTCTATGTATGTATGTACAATTATGTATGTGTAGTTCATGTGCATGTGGCTGTGTGTTCATATATGAGTAGTGTGTGTGCTTGTGGATACATAACTCAACTCATCATATTTCAGCTTATCTTTTGAGATATGATATTTCACTGAATCTGTAACTAATTGATTGGCTACACTGGCTGACCAGTGAGCTCTAGTCAAATCTACATACCATTGCTGTGTGCTACCGACTGGCCCTCCGGGGGTCGTAGGTATCCAGAGTCCTCTTGGCAGGAAAACACAGGGTCGGTGAACGGCTTACAGAAGAAAAACTAAGAGAAGTTTTCCTGGATCTGTAGCTATTTTATTGACTCAAGGCAGTGATTTTATAGTAAATTCAAGAAGAAACAGCAAGGAAAGTTGGGAAACTTTCCAGAACTACTGGACAGGTTACTAACAATTCAATTTTCATACATTAATCAAACTACATAGTCATGGGTCATGGTTGGCAGATTACAGCATAATACATTTTTGAGTTTAGACAATGGTCACAAAACCGCAGGCACAAGTCTGGAACAAAACCTTTTTTGAACTGAGAGATTGTGGCTTTTCTTTTTATTATTACTTTATAACTAAAATAACTTTTACTTTGTGATCTTAAAATTTTCTTTTTCTGTCTCCCAGGGAAATTCTCAGGCCAATTGTAATGCACCCGGAGTCAATTTTTCAACATGTCTTGCTTTGGTACAGTGTGTGCAATGCCACCATTTACTATTGTATATTTGATTAATAATATACAATATTATTAACCCCACAACAAAATATACAATTTTGTTGTGGGGTTAACAAGCGCCAATGAGGCCTAGCACTTAGCGATTTTTGCATGAAGTTTAAAGTATAGTAAAAGACCCACTACCCATCTATATTAACCCATCTATCTTCCCATTCATTATATGTTCCTGTGAAAGGAGGGGGCGAATCAGGGACCCTTTGCATGTTATTTTTTCTTAAAGGAGGAGCCCACCATCTGCCTTTAATTAAATAATGCCTCCCGTCATACACAACTGCCATTGGAATTCCCATTTTACTCAGTAACAGTCATGATATAAAACATCATTTTTACCTGATTATCTTATTTTGAACTTTCTTCAAACAATTTATTATTTTGTAATTGGTCTATGATATCACCCAATGTAATGTTGTTTGTCCAATGAATTTTTTCAAGAGCTTTTAAGAAAGGAGGGTCGTACTCAAAAATATTTTTATATTTAATTTGACTAAGATTTACAGAAAGTTCCTCCTCCAAGAATGGCCAAGAACTGGGGGAGGTATTTGGCTATTATTGCCAACTCCCGGAACATCTAGGTAACTCTGTCCTATGTCTATAAGGAACATTTAATTAAACTTGAGAGAGGACTTTGTTGTGTTTAGAAAGTATATTGTAACTAAGAAAGACAGCATGCCAAGCCCAGCACCAAGGAAGTGTGACATCTTAGGAGCATATTGGGAAATGGTCAACGCTGAGCACTCTGTCAGGGACCTCCAGGGGGTCAGGCCCCGAAGGACTTTGCTCCCCCGCCTGCCTCGAATATGACTTTCATCACAGCTCATACGCAAGCGACACTGGAGTTGGTGTAACAGCTGTGCTCATGTTGGAGTTAGTGGCATCAAGCCACTGGATAGCTTTAGTGTCAACTGGACACACCTGTGTTGAGGGAGCCTCAACTGGGGAATCATCTCCATTGGGCTGGGCTGTGGCCATGTCTGTGGAGTATTATGTTGATTTTTGGGTTATGTGGTAGGGCCCAGACCATTGTGAGCTGTGTCACCCCTGGGCAGGTTGTTGTATATTGTATAAGAAAACAAGCCAGTAAGCAGCATTCCTCCATGGCCTGTGCTTCAGCTCCTGCCTCCAGGGTCCTGACCTGAGTTCCTACCTTGGGCTCCTTGAGTGATGAACTGTGACCCAGGGGATGAAAGGGGAATATACACTTTCCTCCCTAAGTTGGTATTGGCCAGAGTGTTTTGTCACAGCAGCGGAAATCAAACTAGAACAGGCTGTTACACATGGGTGATGGGGATATGCATTCAAGTCCTCATGTTTATGCAGCAGTCTCTATACTGACTGATTTCTCCTCAGCCCATGAATTTTTATTTTTTTAACATGACTTTTTTTTTCTAAGATGTATTCAGAAGTGAAGAGATAACTTTTACTACATGGTATATTTTTACCACTCAAAAAAGGATGAGGAGGTTAACTGGGAAAAATATTACAAATAGGGTAATAAAATCAAAATGTTTTCAATTTCACTATCACAATCGCCTTACTTTTAAGTTTTATAGACCTCAGGAGATATTTCTTCAGCCAAAAAGTTGTGACCTTAGCCTTTATGACTCCTAACTGAGAAGAATGCCAGTTAATAAAACTTCAACTATTCTAACATGTATCTTGAAGCTTTCAATAGAGTGTGCTGTGTCTATTGAAGCCTCTTCTGAAGAGCACAAAAAATAAGAGTGGGAGAAACAACATAGTGAAAACACAAAATTTGTTTGTTAAAGGAAGGCAAAATAGGGGCTGGAGAGATGACTCAGTGGTTAAAAGCACTGACCACTCTTGCAGAAGATCCAGGTTCAAGTCCCAGCACCCACATGGCTACCAGCAACCATCTGTATCTCCATTTCCAGGGAATTCAGTACTCTTTTCTGACTCCCATGGGCTTTGCATGAAATAGGTGCATGCAGGCAATATTCTTATAATAATAAAAATAAAATAAATAAATAATATATTTTTAAATGAAACAAAAAACTTTTTTCTATTTGCACACATAGACACACAATTATAGAAGATTATTTCTTAACTAGTAAGTGACAGGGTATAAAAAGAGCCACTGTCCCACTGCTGTGAAATGTGGATTAAAGGCAAGCTGTCGAGTTCAATGCAGTTATCCATGTAAGCCCTGAGTATGTGGAGAGAGGGGATTGTGAGAAACTTCAGTGGACTTTGGGGAAATGGACATGGATCACATTCTCTTAAAACTTTTTCATTAAAACAAAGGACTGTTGTAAGAAAAGTCTATATTCAGAGTTGTTAAAGAGTACTTGTCCTTGAAATTAACATTTCAACATTGAAACAAGGAGATAGAAAAGTTTTCAATTGGTAACTAAAAATAATACTCATAGTAAAAATCTGCAATACATAATTTAAACTCAAGAAGTGATTATGATCACTTTTCACTTTACTTAAAAAATCTTAAACAAATTCATTTTTATTGATGCTTTGTGTATTTCATACATCATTTTCCAATTCAGTTCAGGCATATATCCCCTTCCCTTCCCTTCCCCCCACCCCACCCCACCCCTACCCATCCCAGATCATGCATTCTGCCATAACTTTTCTGCCATCTTTCTCGTTATTTTTTGTTTTGTTTTGTTTGATTTTCTTTAACAAGGTAATGATAATGAGACTAGCGAGCATTCCTCTATGGAAAAGCCAATTTGTGGAGGCATTGTGCCCAGAAACCACACAGCGTCATGCATCGCCACCTCGGGGTAGCATGGGGGTTTGTAGTTCAGATCAAGTTGCTCATGAGTGTCCAGTCGATATTGCTGTAAGTTCACCATTCACCCCAATCGCAGCCCTTAATTTCTACCGTGCCCCCTCTTTTGCAGATTACTCCCTAGGCTTAGAGAAGAAAGGGGCACATGTGGGTGTGAAGCAAAACAGTCTACTGTTCTCTGGAAGTGGTTTTTTTGGTCTCTAGTCATTCTGGCTGTTTTCTCTTCATGGCTGCCAGCTTGTCCAAGCATAACCTTTCGATCCTGACTAATGAAGCACATGCCAATTAGATGTATAGGGATTTAAACAGTACCAATCGTTATGATAGGTTACTTTGATATAGAAACACAGCAGATTCTTGGATGGTATGTAATCCCATGATTACATTTTCTTCATGTTAAGTAGTACAGGGTCCTCTGTGGTTCTGAGAACACGTCTCCTAAACCATTAGAGGATGTCTAAGGCGTGGCATCAGCCGTGGGTTATTCCTCAAGGAGAAAGCTAATAGCCAGATTAGTTATTGGGATATCCAGACATATGTCTGCCACTGCTGCACAATTATTTCCAGGCATGTATGAGGTGTGGCTGGTGCTAACGGAGGAGTCTTGCTGTACTCAAGGAGACCTATATTTGCTTATTGGTTTAGTAGCCTTTTGGTAACGCTCTCTGGCTTTCCAGAGACCATCTGTATACGTGCAAGTGCAGTCTCCATCATTGTATCTTTTCCATGTTTAGATCAGGTCTTCAACAGAGGGCCTTACCGCCCTCTCTTCTGCAGATATTCCCAGTTTTGGAGCAAGGAGCCTTTACTTTTTGGGGGGCTTGATCCCCTGGCAACATCTCCTTGGTTAGAATAATCCATTGTTGATGTCAGAGCTCCTGTGTAATATATTTTGCTTAGTGAATAGTTTAAGGACTTTAGCATTATATTTGGTTGCTGATAGAGAGATAGATCCTGTTCACATTTCTATGCTTAGTCAAATTAAAGAAGGGCTTGGGTATTTGGGGCTGGCGATTATGGCCTAGGCTTAAGGAGTGCCGAGCTGCTATTACAGAGACTCAGGTTCGATCCCCACACCCAATGGCGGGCTGAGAACCGTCTGAAACTCAATTCCAGGAGACACCTCCATTCCAGGGGGAATCCGACACCCTCTTCTGACCCTCCACAGCATTGCACGACAATGGGTGCACAAACTTGCATTGCGACAGTACATTCATACACCATCACGAGAAATAAATAAACATTTTTTAAAAAATTAGAAAAACAAAAGAATGGGCGTTTTACCGTATTTTACAAGACAATACCTCTATAACAGCTGGCCTTCATTCTACAAGCTGAAGAGGAACGAAACGTCATCATTCATATTTCTCCTTTTCTATGGGGGGGTTAAGAAAGTCCCTTTGCAGCACCTAGAAGATAAGATTCGTTAGGATTCATTAAAAAATAGTTGGTTACAAGTAGGAGCCAGAGAGGGGCCTGATGTCTGCAGTAATCTGAGACATTTCTTCCCTCCAATGCCCAAAGGAGTCAATCCTACCTGATGGCATACTTTCTGCGGTACATACCTACTCACTGCAAAGCTGCATTTCTTTCTCAGCCATTAAAAAGTTGGTGATACTCTGGCCTTTGGAACATACAAATCCTATTCCCATAGTCAAGTTTTAAGATTTGGGTTGTAAGGTTTTTAGACAAAAAGTTTTGCATAATCTATCTATATCCCCCTTTTTAATTTTTAGGTCTTTTATTTTTGACCCTCGAGTCTCAAAAAAGCAAGTTGTAGTACACATACCCATCAGGTGGTAATTCAAGGCACAGATTTGATCAAGTTCACCCATGCTGTTTTGGCTTACTCTATGTGATTATCTTGGGAAACAAACTTTATTGTTAAATTACATCATCCTATAGGTGAAAGAGACTGCTACCAGTTGATACTATATGACAGCAAAAATTATAGAGAAGCATTGTTATATACAATCCCACATATGGAATATACTGTCTGGGCGATGAGTGTATTGTGCACCATGCGCTGCAATGCCCGGAGTCAAAGAGGACGGTCTCATGATCCCCTGGAACTGAGTTTCTGGAGTTGGAAGTTACAGACGGTTCGTCAGCTGCCAATGTGGTGTGTTGGGATCGGAACCCGGGCCCCTCCTCTGCAAGGAGCTCGGTTGCTCTTAACCGTTAGGATATCTCTCCAGCTCCCCAAAAGTTAATGTCCGCTATACTGTTTTTAATTAAAGCTAATGTAGACAACAGCAATTTATATCACGAATTAACTCAGATACGTTACCATTTTTATCAGAGCCAATGTTGTTTAGTATACAAATATTTACTTTTTACTAAGTTCTAAATAGCATGTAATTTGTAGACAGAGTCTGGGCAAAACTGGCGCATACTTGTGAACTCACGTCAATTAAAAGTGCACCTAACTCTGAAATATCGCCCGGTGGCTCTCTCCCACCCTCCCACCCTTCCCGAGTCACCATTTCAGTCAGTTTTCTGATGCAATCTTTCTGTTGTTGTTCTTTTAATATGCATCCCTCTCCACAAGAAATATTTATAACTGGGTTATTGGTACTAGCATCCACATATGAGAGATACCATTTGTCATTTGTTTTTCTGGGACTGTGTTACTTCACTTAACATGATGTCTTCTAGCTCCAAGGAAATGCAAATTAAAACCACCTTAAGATACCATCTTACTCCAGTAAGACTGGCTAGGATCCAGAAAACAAATGATGCCAAGTGCTGGAGAGAGGTGTGGAGAAAGGGGAACACTCATCCATTGCTGGTGGGAATGTAAACTTGTGCAGCCACTATGGAAAACAAATGCATTGTTAAAATCATAATTATTTAGGATAGACTGTAAGTAAACTGGGATAATTCAAGAAGTTTACTTTGCAGGCAAAACACTATTATATTGTTCAAAGACCAATAAAGTCATTCTATGTGATATTTTAAACAGTAAATACATTTACCCAACGAAATTTTAGTATTATCTGTGCTTTATAATTAGTATGTCTCAGCCTATTCAGCCCTCATACACACTGATCCAAATTTAAAACAAGAGATAATTTAGCACAGTGGAATAATAAAGGTCTTTAAGTAACAAAGAATATATATATATATATATATATATATACATATATATATATTTCTTTTCTAAAAGTAAGTATATATACATCTATCGATTTACTTAATTGACACTCAATTTGTATAAATTTGAAATCAAGAACACTTAATAAAATTGTATAATTTCATGAGAAAAAACAGATTATGCACAAAGTCATTACATAATATCAAATAATTAGATGAATCCAGACAGTTATATAATCAATGAAGAGTAAGTTGGGAAGAAACATAAAATCTGAACAAACCTAAAACTAATAAGGAGAATTATTCTTTAAGAAAAATCTTAGCAACAAATAAAAGTCCTGTAGAAGAGAGGATTTCACTAGTGAATTCCACTCAGTATTTAAAGAAAAATAATACTAATCACTGTACAATGAAACAGAGAAAAAAATGAGAATATGTGTAAATTTGCTTTAAGATATAACTATTGTCAGGGCTGGAGAGATGGCCTAGTGGTTAAGAGTGCCGACCGCTCTTACAGAGGACCCGGGTTCGATCCCCAGCACCCACATGGCGGCCGAGAACCATCTGAAACTCCAATTCCAGGAGAACTCCAGTTCCAGGGGATTCCAATACCCTCTTCTGACCTCCACGGCATTGCACAACACGGGTGCACAAACCTGCATGTAGACAGTACATTCATACACATACAGAAATAAATAAAATTTTAAAAAAAAGATATAACTATTGTCAAACTACAAAAATATACTACCAGGAAGGAATGCAACTAGGCTATATTTATGATGTTATGTGCATACCAATATCACAATCTCAAACCAAAAAATAATTACCAAGGAAATTTAGCACATTATAAGGACAGCATGATCCACTGAAATATATCCTTGTTAACTTGCCATACAAGCATATGCAAATATGTCTGAAATGATCAAAGTAAGCATGGCTATTGTCATTCTTACAATACCCACAACTGGGAGGGAGATAAAGTAGAATCATCACAAACTAGAGGCCACACGGGGCTAAATAGTGATATGGTATCAAACCTCCCATGAAAATATATAAATAAATAATGTTATATATCCCATCGAAGTGAAGAATAATTGTCAATGTCTACTTATCTCAAAAGTTAGCAAGCATTTATTCAAATCAACAATCTAATGATGGAGGCATTTAACAAAGTAGGAGTAGAAGAAAGTTAATTCAATATAATAAGGGGACATTTGAAAAGACAATACTACTCTAAGTGAAAACAGAAATATACTTCCTGTAATATAAGGACCAAAGCGAAATATCCAGTTTCTACACCACATAATTTTGGAAGATATATCCAGAACAATAAGACAGGAAAAATAATTACAACAAAATTAAATAGAAAATAAAAATTAGATTTATCTGTTCTATGAAATGATGTGATATTATTTTTACAGAAACCTAAGTCACCATCAGAATACTATTAGAAATAGTGAATTCAATAATGTTGCAGGATAAAAAAATAAAGAAATAACATGAGTTTATCATACAACATAGTATCCAAATGAGAAATCCAGAAAAGAGTAGGATTTGCCACAGAATATTGACACAGCACTATCACATCCTGTCCCCAAATATCTAGGGAGAGCCACAGAAGAGGGAGTAGCAAAACCATAAGAGCCAGGGGTTATTGATGACTACAAGGAAGCAGTGTTCTTAGAACACACCAGACCAGTTGTATATATGGACTCACAATGGTTGTCAGAGCCAGCACAAGAGCTGCAAAACCCAAGTCAGACTAAACCCTAGCCTATAAGGAAGAGTAGAACATGGTGTGCTAGACCTGAGGTCAGCAGACAATGCTGGGAGAGGGAAAGCCAATTTGCTTTAAGGGTCTGGTGCTGGATAGGTTGTTCAGGTTCCCAGGGATGGAGCCATACCTAAGAATATAGGAGAAAAAAAGCAAAGTATTTTAGACTAGTAATAAATTTAAGTAAGCAAGAAAAAAACTTTTTTTTTTTTGGTCTTTTTTGAGACGGGGTCTCCCTGTAGCCCCAACTGGCCTGGAACTGGCTTTGTAGACCAGGCCAGCCTTGAACTCACAAAGATCTGCCTGCCTCTCCCTCCCAAGTGCTAGGATTAAAGGTGTGTGCCACCACGTCCTGGCAGGAAAAAAAAAACTTTTCAAATTGAAACTATAAAACAGTTATATAAAGTAAATAAGCTATCAATGAATGGAAAGATATTAGCAGTGTTGGATTATAAGACATTGTATTGTAGCTAGGCGTGGTGGAGCACGCCTTTAATCCTAGCACTTGGGAGGCAAAGGCAGGTGGATCTTTGTGAGTGCAAGGCCAGCCTGGTCTACAGAGTGAGTCCCAGGACGCTGGACTGACAAAAAAAAAAAAACCCTCATCAAAAAAAAAAAAAAAAAAGACATTGTATTGCTCAAATGTCCATAATATCAAAAGTAATCTACATATTTAGTGCAAATCTTAATACCATTCCAATGGACTTTTTGTGAACTGCACAGAAAAGAAAACAAACAAAATGCTAAGTGAACACAATAGACTTAACCTCCTCCTCCAACACCAAAATTTAAAGAAAGAAAAAACAAAATGATAGTTGTCAAAATTCCTGTTTTCAAAACATATTCTGAAACTATTAAAACAGCCTTGATTTGGCATAAGGATATATATATGTATATATATGTATACATATATATACATATATTGTTTACAATATATGTATTACTATATGTATCTATATATGTATATACTGTTATATGTCATATGTATATGTATATTTATATGTATATGTCTATTATGTATAGGTGTACATACACATTGTGAGGGTCAAAGGCCAGCCGTGGTCTACAGCAGTGAGTTCCAGGACAGCTGGGGCTACAGGGAGACCCTGTCTCGAAAAGGGATCAAACAAAAAAAAAGACATTGTATTGTTCATCAAATGTCCATAAATATCAAAAGTATCTAACAATGGTTTAGTGCGACACTAATACCAGGTTCCAAAGTGGAATTGAGGATATGTTTATAAAAGAGTAAGTATAGGCAGTTATATGTATAATATATATACATATATGATATAGGTACATATATTTGTGTGTGTGTGTATGGTTTTCTTGTGTGTGTAGTATATACATGTATAATATGTTTAACATATGCTTCTGTATATTTGTATACATATGTATATATAGTATATATGTTAGTTATATGATTTGTATATGTGTATATATAAATACATATAATTTTTTTTTTTTTTTTTTTAATTAAAAAAAAATAGATACATTATAGATATGTATATAATATTTAATATGTATATATTACTTTATATATATACATATTGTATATTGTATATATTTATATATATGTATATAAATATGTATATATTTATATACATATATATAAATATATGTATATATAAATATATAAATATATATTAATATATAATTAAATAATTATATATTAAATATTAAATAAATATATAAATATGTATGTATATATATGTATATATATTAAATATATATACATATATTTATACCAGTGGGACAGAATACAGTGCCCAGAAATCAATCCATGAATATATAATCAACTGCTCCTAGGTAAGCCTGCCAAGAATGCACAGAGGGAAGCAGATTATCCAATAGTGTTGACAAACCCAGATGCACACATGCGAAGTAGTAACATGGGGTCTTTATCTTTTACTGTACATGAAAATCAAAACTTAAGGAAGATGAAAGACCAACAACTAACACCCAAACCTGTAATTTCCTAAAAATAAACAGAAGAACTATTATGGCATGGACTTTGGCAATGATTCCATGGATGCGACACTAAACACAAAGGTAACAAATCCAAAAGCAAGTGAGAATACATAATAGGTTATTCAAAGTTAGCAATCAACAGAGGGAAAGGCAATACATGGAATCAGAAACAAGTACTTGTAGACCATTATCATATGAGATATTAATGCCATATTAATGTATATATGTAATAAATATCTATATACACACATACTCCATAACTTTAACATATAATTTTAACAATAATAATAATAACACAAGTTTAAAAGTGGCCAGAGGATTTCAATAGACATTTCTTAAATAAACCATACAAAGAGCCCAGAGATACATGGAAAGATGATCAACAGTTGATAATATGTGTTGTGCACTTACAACTTTAATATGAAGGCATATTTTTTATTTGCACAATTAAAAAATCATGAATTTTTTTAAGTGCACAGTAAATAGCAATGATTTCATCATACTACAGTTACCTTTTACTAGACTGCAGAAGACTAGCCTTGATAAATGCTGATTACTTTTTAATCTTAATTTGGCCATTTTTATCTCAAGGTCTAAATCATTGCTTGAGAATGAGAATTGCTTGAAAGCACAATTGCTGAATTTGTTGATGGACTTAAGCTGAATTTATATATTATAAGGGTCTTAGTAGTTAAATAAACCCAAACCAATCCAATTCCAAGTTCCATAAAATTTTAGGAATCAAGCATTAAAATGCATATGTTCGGATCCCCGTTTGTGAAGGAATTTCCTCCAAAATAAAACATTCCATCTTACAAGGAAGCTGCTCAAGACTCAGGATAATTTAAAGAGAGGTAAAACATTGCATTCTGCTGGAAATTTCATTAAAACTCAAGTAGCAAATACTCAAAAGCTTCAGGAAGTCCTTGAGCTAACAAGATGCCCTAGGCTTCTACCTCCCCTTACAGAAGAAGCAAGGACTGCGGAGAGACACCCTCAGACAAGCTGAGTTTCCCATAGCAGTCAGCTGCCCAGAAGAGGATCAGAATAACTGACCCATCTGGACTAAACACTCTCCAACCTGTTGAGCTGCCTATAATCTGTGCAGTGAGCTCCAGGTTTCCAGCTTGTCTGAACCATCAGCAGAGTTTGCTGGTCTGGAATTTCAGTGATGCAGTTGTTATAGAATCAGCTCTGCTTCTGTATTTAAACTCAATAAAACTTACTGCTTCACTATATTTGTGCATGATAACCCATGCATGGTGAGGTTTTGGTGATACAGCTCCTTTGCAATGCCCTGCTCCTGTTAAACCCCCAAACACTCCTGTAAGTAGACGCAATAAATTCATTGGACCACCCTATTCAAATTTGGGAATACCCTATTTAGGTCTGTTACTGATTTCATATCTGGGCTGTATAAATGTTTGTTTACATTTCCCCAGGATCAGGTTCACACAACAAACTGTTAATTCTTTAAAAACTTCACTGAGGTTTCAAAAGTTTGAAAACATTTTCAGATATGATTACTCACTGAAACCTTCTGTAAAATTTACAATATCAAGCTTTTGCACACAGATGTCCCCTCAGTGCAAGTTCATCCACTGGAATCTAGTCACCCTATCTAGAGCCAGAAAGATGATCAACTCTCCCTCACCCAGTAGCAATCAGCTGCCAGTGTTTACTTGAATAATTTTGGGGCCTGCTGTCTAAGCCTGAACATATATGGCAGAATGCATGAAATCTGGTGGTGGGAAATGGGGGTGCAGATGGGGAGAGTGTCTAAATGTGATTAAAATGCATTGTATAAAATGCAGAAAAAATCAATAAAAATGAAAACTTTCAGTACCAGGACTTGTGCTCTAGTGAACCAAAGGCATTTTTCTAAGTATCCTGGATGTTCTAATGTATATGTAAGGTTTGAAAATCTCATTGATTAGGCTATTGGGAGACTAGTAATAGTTATTAGGTCTATAAGTATGATTTACTTAAATATTCATTATCTTTTCTGTTTTCACCTTGGGACATGATGAAACATGACACATTACTAACATTGACAGTGAAATATATCCATGTTGGTCTTCACTAGTGGACGGTATCATTATAGAACTCTTATTTACTAGTACATTTATGATCTAGGTCTTTGAGGAACTCAGTGAATTAGAAGCAGAGGGGATTCCTGGGAAAACAGTTACTTAATATTCCACTTTATGACTCTAGAGTTGAACATAGGAAATGGTTTGATACTGACAATATATAAATGTACTTTTCAAATTAAGGCATTGGTTACATGTAGCAGAAGAGTTGTTGCATCTTCTATAAGAAAGAGACCTATATTTGCTTTCTTGGTTTAGTGGCCCCTGGTAACACTCTCTGGTATTCCAGGGACCAACTTCACACTTGCAAGTGTGGTCTCAATATATCTTTCCCATGCTTACATCAGGTCTTCGACAGCAGGGCCTTATCGCCTCTCTTCTTGCAGGTATCCCAGTTCACAGGCAAGAAGCCTTTACCTTTTGGGGGGGCTTGGATCCCCTAGCCAACATCTCCTTGGTAGAATAATCTATTGCTGATATCAGAGCTCCTGTATTAATATATTTTGCTTAAGTGCACAGCTTAAGGAGACTTTAGTATTATATTTGGTTCTGAATAGACAGTAATCCTTTTCACAGTTCCTATGTCTATTAGTCAATTAAAGAAGGCAGTTTTACCGGTTTTATAAGAGATTACCTCTATAAGAGTTGTCTCCAATTTACAGTTAGAGAATGACCTCATCATCATCATATTCCTCCTTGTTTTATGAAGGGGAGGTAAGAAAGTCTCTCGTATTAAAACTTTGTGGCACCTAAAAGGTAAGTTTCATTGGGACTCATTATAAACAGTTGTTACAAGTAGGATCCACAGAGGGGTTTGATGCCTGTAGCATTTTGAGGCTTTTCTTCCTTTCAATGTTCATACAGGCCAACCTTTCTGCTGGCACTTCCTGGTACATCCTATACAATGCAAAGCTATATCTTTTCTTTCTCAGCCATTAAGTTGGTGACATTTTTACCTGTGGGAACATACAAATCTTTTCCCGTAGTTACTTTTAAGATTTAAATTGCAAAGTTTTTGACAAAAAGGTTTCATATATATATATAGAATATATTATATAGTATATAGTATCGTATCCGCCTCTTTTTTTAATAGGTTTTTATTTTTTGACCATAGAGTCTCAAAAGGTCAGTTGTATTACACAACTATAGGCAGGAGACAAGGCACATATTTCATCAAATTCAAGATTCGCCATCAGCCCAGTTAACACCTCACCTGCCTGGAAAATACAGCATGGAGCCATTAGTTCTGTATATCACAAATCTAATTGTATTAGCTCTCTCTTGAGGAATAACCCATGCTGATGCCACAAACGTACATCCTCTAGTGGTTAGGAGATGATACAAGCTCACGTAAGACCCTTTCATATTTTACAGAAAAAAAATGATAATACGGATTAACGATACCATACAGACATCTGTGTCTTTACCGAAGATAACCACCATAAAAATAAGTACGTTAAATAACTATATATCTGGATTGCCAGGTGCTTCATTAAAGGAGTTGAAGAGGTTATTCACTTTGCGAGCAACGTGTCAGTCTGGTCCATTGAATAGTGAATGACAGAGAATTGACAGAGTCCAAAACAAACAGCTCACAGAGAAGTAGAAATCGTGGTTTTTGCTTCTCATCCACCGTGCCCCTTTTCTAAGCCTAGGGAACAATCTGCAGAAGAGAGAGTGTGGTAGAATGTAAGGGATGATTGGGGTGAAGGTGAAGTACAACAGCAATATAGACTGGACACTTATTTGATCAGCTTGATTGAACATACAAGCCCCCCCCCCAACTGGATGGCAGGACCCTGGGCTGTATGGGTTTGGGCACAACTGCTCGCAAATTGGTTTTATATGAAGGATGCTTGTGTACTCATAATGTATTACTTATGTTAAAAAATGAAAAAAATAAAGAAGAAAAAAGTAAAATTAATAAAAAGGAAAATTAGCAGATATTAAAAAAAAAGAAAGAGACATACATAAGGGTTGCTTTCCAATTTGAAGCAGTCATTTAGATAATTGAAAATAAGGTTGTGACCTTTTCTTCTGGCAAACTATGAAAAATTGCATTCATAAAACAAAAGTGACTTTAATATTCTTTCTATGTCATACAACATATAAGTTGTTTTAGATGCCTCTAGAAAACAGAAATATTTTATATTATGTCTATCAAGTCTAATCAAAGAGAAATGTGTGTCTCACAATACAACATCTAAAAGAACACTATTAATGATATTGAACACTTTTTAAGATGTTTCTCAGCCATCTTTAGTTCTTCACTGGTGAAGTCTCTGTTCGGCTTTTTTTTTTTTTTTCTTTTGAGACAGGCTCTCCCTTTAGTCCCAGCTGGCCTAGATCTCACTATGTAGATGAGGCAGCCCTTGAACTCAGAGAGATCTGCCTGCCTCTGCCTCCCACATGCTAGGATTAAAGGTGTGTGCCACCATGCTTGGCTTCTCTTCAGCTCTATACTCCATCTTTTGAGTAGGTCATTTGTTTTTTGAGTAGTTTATATATTCTTGACCTTAATGCTCTGTCAGATGTATCACTGGTGAAGATTTCCTCCCACTCTGTGGGTTTTCTCTTCACTTCCTGGATTGTTTCTTTAGCTGAATAGAAGCTTTTGAGTTTGATGAGGTCCCATTTGTTGACTGTTGACCTTTTTTCTTGTGCAGCTGCTGTCTGATTTAGAAAGTCTTTTCCTAGCCTATGTCTTGTAGGTCGTTGCCAACTTTTTCTTCTATCATCTTCAGGGTTTCTGGTTTCATGTTGAGATCTTTGATCCACTTGGAGTTGATTTTTGTAGAGGATGGAAGGTATGAATTTAATTTTCTTCTTCTAAAAATGGTGATCCAATTTTGCCAACACCATTTGCTGATGATACTATCCTTCCTCCATTGAGGTTTTTTTAACCCTTTGTCAAATATGCGGTGGCTGAAGTTGTATGAGCTCAAGTTTGGATCTTCAATTTTGTTCCATTGGTCAACTGGTCTGTTCAACATCATTAATAATTAAGGAAATATAAATAAAAATCACTCTCAGATATCATCTCATTCTGATCCAACTGGCTAAGATCAAGAAAACAAAAGACACCAAATGCTGGAGAGGTTGTGGGGAAAGGTGAACACTCATCCACTGCTGGCAGAAATGTAAACTTGTACAACCATTATGGAAAACAGTGTGGAGAACCCTTAAAAGACTCAAAATGATCCTACCACCTGACCAAGCCATATAACTCCTGGCTATATGCCCACAAGACTCATCCTACCACAAAGATACATGCACATCCATGTTTATTGCAGCTTTATTGCAGCTCTCTTCACAATAGCCCCTCCACAAAAGTTGATGACAAAAATGTGGTACATCTACACAAGGTAGTACTATTCAGTAGTAAAGAAAAATGTCACCATAAACTTTGCAGGTAAATGGATGGAGCTCAAAGCCATTATGCTAAGTGAAGTAGAACAGTCCCAGAAAAACAAAAGGCAGATAGTTTCCCTCATTTGTGGATGCTAACATCAAATCCCCAGATGAAAGGCAAGCTGAACAACATTTTATTATATTTCTGTTTGTCTGAAAGCAACTATATTGTTATAATGGAAATCTCTCAACTGGCTCTAGAATCCACCCACCATTTATTTTTAGACTGTAATTACTGTATATGGGTGGAGAACATGTAGCCATATTTTAGAGTAACATAAAATTAATGGAGGAAAATGTGAATTCCTAAACAGAAAAAAAAAAAAAAGACTGAGAGAAAGATGCAGAACAACTGTGACAGAATGCATGATCTGGGGTGGGGTGTGGGGGAAGGGAAAAGGGATTATGCCTAAACTGAACTGAAAAATGTTGTCTGAAATACACAAAACATCAATAAAAGCATTAACAAATAAAAAAGAACACTATTATTTATTTCGCTAAGAACACTACACTAAATTCAAAAAGCCCCCATCATAGTGTTACAGAATGTTACATGGCTTCAATCATGTCTTCTGCAAGATAGTGTCATCTGATCCTGACTCTAGAAGCCAGATCCTATATTTTGTCATCCAGACAAAAGTGAACTCGTCCTGAAGCCACAAAAAAACTCCAAGAAAACATTCTCTAGATTACAGCATCATTTAACTCTGCTAAACTTTTCCTCATGTTACAGCCCTGCATGTGATTTTTTGTGAAAACACATGGAACATTGATGGAAAAGCACAATGGAGTAATTATTATTACATCCACTGTATAATTCCCACAATGTCATCTTTTTCTGAGGTGGTCATAATTAAGATAAAGGGAAATCTTAGTAGTTAGAGTTGCAAGAAGTACAACTAAATTTAATGTATATAAAGGTTAAGGTTGGTCTGGCTGGAAAAATATATATTTTCTCCATGCAGGGAAAATGGCTTGTCTGTGATTCTTGAGATGAAAATAACAGGACTGGATCAAATATTAATGAGATTGAAAGAGCAGCTATAGATATAATTTAGGAAAAATCGAGTGAAAGCCTTTCTGTGGTTTTTTAGGTTTATTTATTATTTATTTTTTTATTGATGTTTTGTGTATGCCATACATCATTTTTCAATTCAGTTCAGGCATATTCCCCTTTCCCTTCCCTCCACCCCACCCCACCCCATCCCAAATCATGCAGTCTGCCATAACTGTCCTGCATCTTTCTCTCAGTCATTTTTTATGTTTAGGAATTCACATTTTCTCCATTAATTTTATATTACTCTAAAATATGGACACATACTTTCCACCCATATACAGTAATTACAGAGTCTGAAAATAATTGGTGGGTGGATTCTAGAGCCCATTAAGAGATTCACATATAACAACATAGTTGCTTTCAGACAAACAGAAATATAACCATAATGGCCTTCAGCTTGCCTTTCATCTGGGGGATTTTTTTTGTTAGCATCCATTGGATGACAAAAATGTGGTACATCTACACAATGGAGTACTATTCAGCAGTAAAGAAAGATGGCATTATGAACTTTGCAGGTAAATGGATGGAGCTTGAAGCCATTATGCTGAATGAAGTAACACAGTTCCAGAAAGACAGAGAATGATTTCCCTCATTTGTGGATGCTAACACCAAATCTTCCAGAGGAAAGGCAATCTGTCTTGTTTTAGTACTTTCTATATCATCTGTTGCTATAAAACCTCCATTTCAAAGTGTGGGCTTATCAATACATTGGACAGACTAACTCAGCCAGTAAGCCCTAACTTCATTTCTCCATAGCAAGGCTAACAGTGAGCTCATTAAGAAGTGAATACAAGGGCTGGAGATATGGCCTAGTGGTTAAGAGCGCTGACTGCTCTTGCAGAGGACCTGGGTTCGATCCCCAGCAACCACATGGTAGCCAAGAACCATCTGAAACTCCAATTCCTGGAGAACTCCAGCTCCAGGGGGAATCCGACACCCTCTTCTGACCTCCGCGGCATTGCACGACACGGGTGCTCAAACCTGCATGCAGATAGTGCATTCATACACAGAAATAAATAATTAAAAAAACAAGTGAATATAGTGGTAGGATAGAGCATATTTTGAGCATAACAATGTCACTTACATCTTACTAAAGGCAGGTGGATCTATGTGAGTTCAAAGCCATCCTAGTCTACATCGTGAGTTCTGGGACAGCTGGGGCTACAGGATGATCCTGTCTCAAAAAGACTGAAAAAAAAAAAAAAAAAGACAGACCAACTTCACAGCAAAAGACCTAAGTCCTGATGTCAACATGCTTTATTTATGGAAGTCAGGTACCTCTGAGGTTGACTGCATTGTTCTAACACTTTGGCCCAGTTTTCCTCTCTATTGTCACTTGTGGAATACCAAATGTATCACTTTAATCCCCTGCATATTATCTTTGGGCCATGGGGCCATGCTTTATATAAAAAATATTTAAAAGGAGTACATGATTAGAAAATTCACTTTTGTACCATATACTGAATTACCCAGCATTGATTAAAATTAAACTAAGATTCAGACTCCTCACTGTGAGGTTCAGTGACTTGCTGGGGAACTGTGTGATTCCCATCACCATAACCAAATGTGTGATGGGCTGGAGAGATTGAATCCCCTTTAGAAATGTCTGTTTTGAAAAGGAAATCATGATTTTTAGTGAAATGGAAAACAAACATGAAATCAGGCCATTTTGAGTGGCTTTAGAAGGCCAGCATTCAAAGAAAATAATTCTTGTATTTGATTGATGAAGTAACTTTAGTTGTCCTTTGGTATGAAGTTAGCTATTATAGAGAGGATATGTGATGAATACTTCCAGAATGTGGAAAATATTTGAACGTATGTGCTCTTGCTTTTCATCCAAAGCCATGCAGAGTGGAGGTATGAGTGAAATTGGGCCCCTGTCTCTAATGTATTTGCTCATCATTTATTTTTTTCATGAGTTAACCCTGGCACTGAAGGATTCATACTATAGCAACTATTCTGAGAAAGAAATTGAGGATTTTTTTTTTTGCTCTCTAACATTCAGACCATTCAGACACTTTAAACTATGGGAGAGTAAAAGTCTCAAATAAGTCACATAATGCCAAGGATAGAGACCCTTCTAATTTCTCTAAATATAATTGCCTAGGACTTATAATTCCTGAGTCCAAGTAAATTGTACTGCAATTTCCAAACAGACTTACAGTCTGCCATTGAGCCCAGACAGGGGAAGAGCAGGCAATGATGGTGAAGCTGAATAGTTCTCTGTGGGCTGGATTTTAGACAGATGATTATGAGAGTCAGTATTCTCTTTGACCCTTTATGACAATGACCGGTGAGACCAGCAATCAGTTCATCTATTGTCAAATAAACAGAAACAAAAACAGTACTGTATCTTTTTCTTTTGCTCAATTTCACTGTTTTTAAAACTTTATTTTCTTTATTTCATTGACTTATGTGATTTTTTTTTATCTTTTCGAGACAGGGTCTCCCTGTAGCCCCAGCTGTCCTGGAACTCACTCTGTAGACCAGGCTGGCCTTGAACTCACAAAGATCTGCCTGCCTCTGCCTCCTGAGTGATGGGTGGGAGAGGGAAGGGATGTATATTCGATTAAGGCAATACTTTAATTGACGTGAGTTCAGCACGTCCTCAGTTTCCCCTAGACACTGTCTACGGATACTGGTGTTTTAGACTTAGTAAAAGTACCTATGTGTATATTAAACAACATGGTTTACAGACTTGATTAAAAACGGTAATGCATCTGGGTTAAATGTAGATATAATTCACTGTTGTCACATTTGTTTTACAAAAAATCTGTTTTTAGAGCAATAACTTTTGGATTGGCACATCCAAATGTTCTCTATAATTTCTCTGTTGTACAGTATCACCTTGTAGCATTCTCTTTAACATGATTTAATGCCAAAAATTATGTTTGTGTCCCAAGTTAATCATATATAGTCCCCCAAACAACATGGGTGATTTGATGAAATCTGTGCCTTGATTCCACCCTTATAGTTATGTATAATACAACTGTCTTTGGGAGACTCATGGGTTTAAAAAAAGGGGGGTATACAGACAGACATGAAACCTTTTCGTCACAAACCTTCCAATTCAAATCTTAAAACTAACTATGGAAAAGATTTGTTTGTTCCAATACAGGACAAAATTCACCAACTTAACGTCCTGAGAAAGAAAAATTACAGCTTTGCATTGAGTAATATGTACCAAAAAAGTGGCAAACCTAAAGGTTAGCCTGTCTGAATATTGAACGGAAGAAAAGCCTCAGATGCATAAAAATCGAACCCTTCTGTGTATCCTACATGTACCAACTATTTATAATGATGTCCTAATGAAACTTATGCCTTCTAGGTGCCACAAAGGTTTTGATATGACTTCTTGCCTTTCCCCCCCCTCCTCGAACAAGGAGGAGAAATATGCCAATGATGAGGTCGTTCTACAACTGTAAATTGGAGACACCTATGATAGATGGTAATCTCTTATAAAACCGGTAAAATGCCTTCTTTAATTGACTAATAGGAACATAGAAACTGTAAAAAAGGATTATACTCTGTTCAGAACAAATATAACACTTTAAAGTCCTTGGCTATGCACTTAGGCAAAGTATATTAATGCGGGAGCTCTGACATCAGCAATGGGATTGTTCTACCAGGGAGATGTTCGCCAGGGGATCTAAGGCCCCACAATATGTAAAGGCTCCTTGCCCTATGTTGGGATACCTGCAGGAGGCGAGGTGATAAGGACCCTGCTGCTGAAGACCTGCCATTAACATGGGAAGGATGTATTGAGAACCGCACATGCAAGTGTACTGTTGGCCTCTGGAATGCCAGGAGTGTTACAAAGGCCACTAAACCAATAAAGCAACTACGGGTCTCCCTGAGTCAAGCAAGGACTCCACCGTCAGCCCCAGCTTACAACTCAACCTGCCTGGAAATACTGTGCAGCCTCAGAGGCAGAGTCCTGATGCCTTGTATATCCCCAAAATCTACTTGGTATGGCTCTCTCCTTGGAGGCATACACCCATGGCTGATGCCACAAGATTAAATCCTCTACAGGTTTAGGAGATGTGATAAGCCACAGTAAGACCCGTCACATTTTACAGGGAGAAAAACTGTAATTCATGGATTAACATATCATCCACACATATATGTCTATGCCAATGAACCACTATAACTATTGGTGCTGCTTAACTACCTATATATCATTGCTTGTGCTTCATTAATAGGATCGAACGGTTATTCCTGAACAAACTGTCAGCCCATGGAAAGGAAACAGCCAGAATTGCCAGAGTCCAAGACAACAGCTCCGAGGAGAGTGGAATGTTTACTTCTCACCACTGATGCCCCTTCTTAAGCCTAGGAACACTCTGTGAAGCGGGGGCGTGGTTTTAGATAGAATGTAAAGGCTGCCGATTGGGGTTAATGGTTTGTGAAACCTACAGCGATGTAGTCGAGTACACGCATCTTCTCATCTTGATTGAACAAACAACCTTTCACCCCACACTGGATGGTGGGGACTGTGGGGGTTTGGGCCTACAGTCCTGCAGATTGGTTTTGCATTGAAGAATGCTTGTACTCCGGATTAATTATTATAGCTAAACAATGAAAAAAAAAATCCTGAAAGATACAGGACAGTAATGGCAGAATACATGATATGGGATGGGGAGGGGGTGGAGGGAAGGGAAAAGGGAACTATGCCTGATCTGAATTGGAAAATGATGATGAAACGGAAATGCCACAAAGCATCAATAAAACTTAAATTTAAAAAAAAATAAATTAAATTTTTGTTGTTGTAGCAAAAATAAAATAAAATAAAATAAAATAACTAAAATAAAATAAATAAAATAAAATAAATAAAAAAAACCAGAGACTTGATTTCTTTGCCGGGGCAGATGGTCGGAGTGACTAGTTGCTCTGAACTCGGGCGGGGACCACAGGGAAGTTACCTAGGTCCAAGCCTCGGCCACAGGTAGGGGTCGTGGGCAGAATGCCCTCGTCTTTCTTTCTCGCATGGGCCAGATGGCTCGGTGGCTAGTGCTCTGCACCTCTGTGCGGGTGCAGGGAAGTTACCTTGGCAAGCCTCTGCCGCAGGTAGGGGGTCATGGGAGGGACCGCCCTACGTCTTTCTTTCTCGCCGTGCCTCAGCGTCCAAACGGCTAGTGCTCTCGCCCCCACCTCTGTGTGGGCCGCAGGGAAGTTACCTGGGCAAGCCTCTTCTGCAAGTAGGTCGTGGGCGGGACCTCCCTACATCTTTCTTTCTCGCCAGGGACAGACGGTCCGGCGGCTAGTGCTCTGCACCTCTGTGCGGGCTGCCGAGGCACGGGCTAGATCAGGCATATCACCACCCCCCCCACCGAGATTGGTGAGAATCCAAGTGGACCTTTTCTTGAAGAACCTTCAGAGCAAGAAGAGAAGAGTGGTTTACAAAAATTGAAAACTAGACAAGTCAATAATCCATAAACAAGGAGGAGGAAAGGGGGGGGAAAGCATCTCAGGACGAAAGTAAAACTATCCCCTAACATAGTGAAAAAGTATTTGTGATCTGAACCACACAAGGGAAGCCCACATGCCAGGAAAACACGACGAAAGAGGACAATATGGAAAAAGCACAGGAAAATCCTGCACCAAATGCTACCAAACCTGTAGTAGATAGGTACAATGGGAACCACTTGGAGGAGACCAAGGACACAGATCTTAGAGGAATAATTGCAGACCTATGCCGAGAAATAAAAAAATTAAAGAGGAATTCAGAGAACTAATGAGAGAGAAAATGAGAAACTCAAAAGGACCTAGAGGGAAACAATGACAAACATCAGAAAGAACTTAAGGAACAGATTAACAAACTCCCAGAAAGGAACTAGAGGGAGAAAAAACTAAAGAATACAGAGAACTCAAGAGAGAGAACGAAAAACTCAAACAGGACTAGAGTGCTACAATGACAAACTTCGGACAGAAAGACTTAAAGGAACACAGACCGACAAAACCCACAAAGAACTAGAGGGAGAAAAAAAACCAAAACTTCCGAAAGAAAGGAAGTAGAAAACACTGAAAAGGAAGCCAACCAACGAAGTATAGGCGCACCAAGAAGAGATTGAGAAGCACCAAGAAAGAGATTTAGAAGCTCCAAACATGAAATGGAAGTACGAAAGAAAAAAACCGGATGAAACAAAACAGGAATTAGAACACTCATCCATCACGAAGAACGGAAAGCAAAAAAAGCCTCAGAAGAGAATGGAGGACGCAGAACAAAGAATTACTAGATCTGGACGATATTAAAAAGAGCAATATTAAAAAGCTCAAATAAAGACTACAAAAAAATTAAAAAAAATACACAAAAAGGGGAACAAACCCGGAAATGTGGGCTACTATGAAAAGATCAAAAAACTCCAATCATAGGAATAGAGGAAGGAGCAGAAATATCAAGAAAATAGTATTGGTCAGATCCTCAACATAATAATAGATGAAAATATTCCCGAACCAAAATTAGACAAACCCATACAAATACAGACGCAACATGGCGACCCCAAACAGACAAGATCAGAAAAGAAAAACAACAAAAAAAAAAAAAAAAAAAACTTTTAAAAATGCTAGATGCCCAAACCAAAGACAAAATTCGAGAGCTACAAAAGTAAAAACAAAGTCACATACAAGGGAAAAACGCATCAGAATCACAACTGACTTCTCGCCTCCAACCCTGAAAGCAAGAAGGCAAGAAGAACATGGAGCAACGCATTCCCAGTGTTAAGGGACTCGGATGCCAAACCCAGAATCTTTACCAGCAAAAAATGTCGATTATTAGTTGACGGAGAGAGAAAAATCTTCCATGACATAAACAAGATGATGGAATACATCTCTGGAACAAAACCCACTCTTCATAAAATACTTGAAGCAATTCACCGTGCAGAGAGGAGCAAACAATCCTCAAACACCTAGGAAAAGAAACTCATAAAACATAAACATAGGCTCCAACCTCAGAGGCTAGAAGTCTACATGGATAATAAAGTGAAAGGAGGCAACCATCCATCTTTCAGTTATAACCTTAAATAGTAATGGGCTAAATCCCCAATCAAAAAGGCATAGACTGGGCGAAGGATTAGGAAACAAAACCCTCTATAGGCTTTGGTCTACAAGAAACCCATCTCAATCTCAGGATAGGCATCAACTTAGGGTTGTTGCTTTTGTGTTGACGTGACTGATTTTTTTGAGGATGGAAGAGAGTATTTCAGGCAAATGGTACCAAAAAAAAAAGCATGTGTGGCTATTCTACTTCAGAAAAATAGACTTCAAAGCAAACAAGACATCAAAAGAGACAAAGAAGGCGCCATTATATGTTTATTAAAGGAACAATTATTAATGAAGATTTCACAATCATAAACATATATGCACCAAAGACCGGGCACCAAACTTTATAAAGAAATATAAAGAAATGTCTTCAGGATCTCCAGGCACAGATTAACCCCAGCCACACTCATACTAGGGACTTCAATACCCCATACGTCCCAGACGATCAACAGGACAAAGTATAAAGAGAGGGACATCTGAACTAAATGCCACAACACACCAAATGGACCTCCCAGACATCTACAAAATATTCAACCCAAACACCCGAGAATACATTTCTCTCATCACCTCAGGAACACTTCTCAACATTCGCCCTTATACGGGACCCAGGAACCAAACTCCCCACCCCTCTTAACAGATTGAATACTCTCATGCTTCTCTCCTACCCATTTCCCTAAACTCCCTATCAACACCAGACATAAACCTACAACCTAACCCGTAACCCATTTATATCTACACAACACTCTCTTACTCCTTCTTGGTGTCACGTACGAAAGAAAGAAAGAAATAAAACATTCCTGGAACTGGACGACACTGATTTAAAACAACAGCAGACAACAATTATGGGGACACTTTAAAGCAATCCTAAGCGGGAAGTTTATCGCTCTAAGTTGCCTACATTAAAAAAACAGAAAGAGCACAAGTGAATGATCTTCTAACACTGCAGCTAAAAATACTCGAGAGGAGAGAGACAACAACAACTGAACCCAAACGGAGCAGACGAGAAGAAATAACAAAAAATCAGAAGAGAAATCAAAGAATAGAAACCAAAGAAAACAATACACAAATCAATGAATCCAAAAGTTGGTTCTTTGAGAGAATAAACAAAGATAGACAGACCTCTAGACCAGTTAACCAAAGAAAGATGGGAACAACTTCCAAATCAATCGAATCTGTGACGAAAGGGGACATACCCCCAACAACAGACAATGAAAAACTCCAGACAATCATACGGGATACTTCAAACACTTATATTCTACTAAGTTTGAAAACCTAGAAGAAATGGATGAATATCTGAAAATCCTGGGGAATCCCCAAAAGCTCAACCCAGAACGCAGATCAACAGTCAAACAGGACCAATTATAGGAAGAATCCAAAATATAATAAGCCTGCCTTCCCAACCAAAAAAATGCCAGGGCCCAGGTTTCAAGGAAGAATTCTATAAACTATTTCGAAAAGACTTAAAACCCTTACTACTTAAATTGTTTAGCAGGATACAAACGAAGGGACTTCTCACAGAATCCTTCTATGAAGCCAGTGTTATGCGACTACCAAAACCAGTGACAGCGTACAACCAAAAAAAGGAGAACTATAGACCCATCTCCTACTGAAACACAGAGCCAAAATTTAAACAGGATTTTGCAACACCGCATACAGCTCACATCTAAGGGAATATCCACCATGACAAAGTTGGGATCATACCAGAGATGCATGCCTGGTTCAACATACGAAAATCCAATAAACATCATTCAAACATATCACTGGATTGAAGGACAAAAACCACACCATCTCTCATTGATGGGGAGAAATCCTTTGACCCAAATCCAGCACCCCTTTCATGTTTAACGTCCTGGAGGGATGTTCTGAAGGGATCATTCCTCAATGTAATCGAAGCCATTTACAAGAAACACAAACAGCCAAATATCATCCTAAATTGGGGAAATGACAGACGCATTCCTTCTTAACTTGTGGGAACCTGGCAAGTCTGCTCCTGTCACCCACTTCCTTTTCTCAAATATAGTGCTGGAAACCCTTGCTAGGGGCATTAAGGCAAGAAAGGAAATTAAATGAGTCTAATTGTAAAAGCGGAAGTCAAGCTATTCCTTGTTTTGCTGATGATTATGATTGTCTACCTAAGTGATGCTAAGAATATGCCAGCAAGAAACTCCAGAAAACGATTTTTAAGAGGTTTGGTAAAGTGGCCATGATACAAATAAATCTAGAAAAAAAATCATTAGCCTTTCTTCACACCAAAACAAGCAAACTGAAGAAGGACTACAAGGAGACCTTCCCCACTCACAACAGCCTCAAAAAAATACATCCCTCGGAACAAAACCTAACTAAGGACACCAAGGATCTCTAACAAAAAAATTTTAACCCCTGCAAGAAGAACTTGAGGAAGACATCAGAAGACAGACAAACCTCCAATGCTCATGGATCTGGGGCGAAAATATAATATAGTAAAAATGTCCATTTTCTACCCAAAGTAGTGTACAGATTAATGCAATCCCAATCAAATCCCCAAGAGAACTTCTTCACCGGCTTGGAAAAAAAAATTCCTCAATTTCATTTGGGAAAAACAAAAGAACCCCGAATAGCCAAAGCAACCCTGACGAAAAAGAGCGATACAGGGGGCCTCGCTCTACCAGACATCAAACTATCCTACAGGTCTATATATAAGTCATTAAAAACAGCATGGTACTGGCACAAAACAGACCAGTTGACCGATGAAATAACCTGAGGATCCAAACCTGAGTTCATACACTTTCAGCCACCTCTTATTTTGGAAAAGGGGGCCAAGGAAATGAAAACACATGGAGGAAAGACAGTATCTTCAGCACGTGTTTGCTGGCAAAATCGGATCACCAATTGTAGAGAATGCAATAAACCCCCTACCTCTCACCTTGTACAAAGTCAACTCAGAGGGACCGAGACCTCAATGTGAACCCAAAACCCTGAAGGTTTTAGATGAAAAAGTTGGCAGATACTTACAAGACATAGGTGTAGGAAAAAAAGACTTCCTAAATCAGACACCATCTGCACCAGAAATAAGATCAACAATCAAAAAGCAAAATAAACATATACATAAAATAAAAAAGCTTCTGTACATCAAAAGAAACAAGAAAACAATAAGAAGTGAAGAGAAAATCACAGAGTGGGAGGAAACCTTACTGCAGAACACATCTGACAAAGCATTAATCTCCCGAGTCTACAAGCTACTCAAAAAACAAAAGAAGAAAGAAAACAAAAATGAAACACTCCAAAAGATGCAGCAAACATCTGAATAGAGACTTCCCACAGGATGGGAAATTAGAGATGTCCGAGAAACATCTTAAAAAGTGTTCCGCATCTCTGATAATTAAGGAAATGCAAATTAAAACCACTTTGAGATATCACCTTACTCCAATAGTACTGGCTAGGATCAAGAACACAAAATGATAACCAAGTGCTGGAGAAGGTTGTGTGAGAAAGGGGAAACACTCATCTATTTCTGGTGGGAATGTAAACTGTTACAGCCACTATGGAAGGCAGTGTGTAGAACCCTTCGAAGCCTCAAAAACGAGCCTTCCATTGACCAGTCATACCCTACTCCGGGTATATACCCACAAGACCATCTTACTGCACGTAAAGATACACTCACAGCTTGGTTTATTGCAGCTCGTTCACAATAGCAAAATAGCTGGAACCCACCCAGGTGCCCCTTCAAAACTGACGAAGTGGATAGAGAAATGTGGTAATATATACATGGAGTTCTATGCAGCGGTTAAAGAGGGACAACATCATGTAACTTGCTCAGGTAAATGGAGTAAGCTATAGAAACGACATTGTATTTAAGTGCCTGTAACACATGTCCCCAGAACACAACGACAAATGTGTCCCTCATTGTGGATGCTAGTTACCAATACACCCAGATATTAACATATTTCTCGTGGAGAGGGGGTTCATAGTAAAAGAAACACAACAGAAAGACGGCATCGGAAAACGGACGAACATGTGTGAATTGGGAAGGGTGGGATGGATGGGTGAGGGACACGGTGTCTATTTATTAATGGTATAATTTAATGACTGAGTTCAACAAGTACCCAGTTTTCCTAGGACACTGTCTACAGGTACCTGGTGTTTTAGGACTTAGTACAAGTAAATAGTGTATATTAAACAACTTGGGTTTTACAGACTCTATAAACACGGTAATGCATCCGAGTTAATGGAGTATAAATCGCTGTGTCCACAACAATTTGTTTTACAAAAATTTAGAGCAATAACTTGGGGATTGACACATACAAATGTTCTCTATAGTTGCTATGGTTGTACAGTATCACTTGTAGCATTCTCTTTAAGATGGTTTAACATAAAAATTAAGTTTGCTTCCCAAAGTTAATCAATAGTACCCAAAACAACACTGGGTAAAGTTGATGAATGAAAATGAGCCTGTTCACCCTATATAAAGTTTATGTATAATACACCTACTTCTGGAAGACAAATAGGTAAAAGAAAGGGGGGGATACATTAAGACATGAAACACTTCTCATCAAAAACTTGCAATTCAAATCTTAAAAAATCTAACTATGGGAAAGAATTTGTGTGTTCAAAGGACAAAAGTCCCAATAAATGGCTGAGAAAAAAACAACAGCTTTCATTAGTAGAGATGTACAGAAAGTTGCCACTGGAAAGGTTGACCCGTTGAACATCGAAGGAAGAAAGGCTCAGGATTTGCTATAAAACATCAAACCCATCTGTGGCCCCTACATGTAACAAAATATTATAATGAGGTCTACTATGAACAACTTACCTTTCTAGGTGCCGCCAAGGTTTATGATATGAGAGACTTTCTTGCTCTCCCCCTCCAGAACAAGGAGAAATACGTGATGATGAGGTCGCCTCTCCAACTGTAATTATAGACAACTATAATAGAGGTATCTTTATAAAATCGGCTAAAACAAAACTGCTTCTTAGTTGACTTAATAGACATGGGAACTTGTGAAAAGGATTATTTTCTGTTCAACACCAAATATAAACCACTAAAAGTCTTTACCTATGCACTGAAGCAAAAATATATCCATACAAAGCTCTGACTCAGAATGGAATATAGCTCCAGGGAGATTTGCCAGGGGATCTTAAAGGCCCCACAAAAGGCAAGGCTCCTTGCCTCTAAACGGGATACCTGCAAGAAGCGGGGGAGTGATAAGGCCCTGTCTGTCTGAAGACCTGACGTTAGCATGGGAAAGATGTATTGAGACCACACTGCAAGTGTACAGATGGCTCTGGAACATCCGAGAGGATGAAGAGTGTTACCAAGGCCACTAAACCAATAAAGCAATCTAGGGGTCTCCTCTGGTCAAGCAAGACTCCACCCACAAACCAGCTCACCTCAGCTGCCTAGGAAATACTGTCAGCAGAAGCCCATGAGCCTGTATATCCCAATTCATAATTGAGCTATTGCTTTCCTTGGAGGAATAACCCATGGCTGATGCCAACAAGCGTCAACTCTACAGGTTAGGAGATCTCATAAGCTGCATTAGACCCTTTTCATATTTAACAGAAAGAAAATGTAATTCATGGATCAACATATCATCAAACACATCATAGTCTATACGACTAATTACTCCATAATAATTAATGCTGTTCAAATACCTTATATATCTAATTGCTTGTGCTTCATTAGTAGAATCGAAAGGTATTAAATCTGGACAAACTTTGCAGCCCATGAAAGGATACAGCCATAATTAACCAGAGTCCAAGACAAACAGCTCGAGCAAAGTGGACTGTTCTGCTTCTAATCCCACCTGGTGCCCCCCTTGTCTAAGGCCCAGGGAAAATGCTGCGGAATGGGGGGCGTGGTATAATGTAAGGGCTGCGAGTGGGTTGAATGTGGTTGTGAAACAAACAGCAATATAGTCTTGGACCCCATTTGGATCAACTAATTTGAACATACAATCCCACCCCCGCTGGAGGGGGGGCTGGTGGGGGTTTCTGGCACAACAGACCTGCAAATTGAGTTTTACATTAAGGAGTGCTTTACTCATGGATCTACAACTTATAGCTAAAAAAATGGAAAAAAAATTAAACAACTGAGAGAATAGAGAAGTTATGGCAGAATACATGATTCGGTTGAGGGTGGGGGTGGGAGGGAAGGGAAGAGGAATATAGCCTGAACGGAATTGAAAAAAAAAATGAAAATGACAAAAATAAAAAAAAAAAAAAATTAAATAAAAAAAACAATCTGCCTTAAAAAAAATAATAAATTTAAAAATAAAATAACAGAGACTTCTCCAGAAAACAACAGTCAATGAAGGAAGCATCTTTTAATAACTCAACATAGTTTTCTTTCAATTCAAATTTAATCCATTTAATTGTGGGGAAATTCACCATATTCTATTCTTTGCTATCTCTCCAAATTTTTGGCATTTCTCCTAAATTTGAAGCAGGTTTACTCAAATTGCAGGTATATGAGTTGGAGCAATGTGCTACTGCAAAGAGGCTTTTTACCACGGTCCTTCTGATGATGCATTATTGTGTGGTATGATCTAACTTCTGGCCCAGGAATGAGTTATTAGCAGACTGCATTGTGTACATTGAGAATAGAAATTATGCACAGAATGGCACTGCCATTTATAACATGATGATTGCACATTATGTGTGGATATTTCCCCATGTTTAGGAATAGAAATGTATATCTATGCTGCATATTTAAGCAATGCATTGCTCAGGGATAATAAGTTAAACTGTTTAGTTAAAATCAGCATTATTTAATAATTAATTTTACCTGCATGTATCATACATACCCTTAAAATAAAGCGTTACAGAATGTTTGCAAATTCTACCAATCTCACATAATGATGGATGCTGTAAAAAAGACAATAAGCCATTACTAAAGAATTTATGTTTTGTGGCTCTGTACACAAAAGTCTTTCAGGGGGCTGGAGAGATGGCCTGGCAGTTAAGAGCGCCGACCGCTCTTACACGGACCCGGTTCGATTCCCCAGCACCCACGTCGGCAGCCGGAGAACCGTCTGAAACTCAGTTCCAGTGGAGAACTCCAGTTTCCAGGGGAATCCGACACCCCTTCTGTACCATCCGCGGCATTGCACGACACGGTTGCACAACCTGCTTGCAACTAGCATCATTCACACATAAGAAATAAATAAAATTAAAAAAAAGTCCTTTCATATTTTAGGGGCAAATAATTTTAGGGTGCAAATAATTGATAAACTAAAATATTTTTTTTATTTATTTTTTTATTTGATTTAATTTCATTTTTTTGCTACTTAAATCTATTAATTATTTAGGACATAGTAATTTGCTTACTATTAATCACACATTTAATTTAAAAATCCCACGTTGTTTACAGATATGTTGTTTTCATGTTTAGAACTGTGTACAGTATTAAATGTTTATAGTCTGATCAACTCAGAAGGTTGAAGTGAGAACACATGATTTGTGGATATCAAGGGAAGAGAGTGTGGGAAGGAGAGAGGAAGTGACAGAGAAAGAAGAATAAGAGAAGGATGGGAGGAAGAGAAGGGAAGGATAAGATTTCACATCTGTCTAAAATTTCTAACAAAACCTGAAGAATGGAGAAGTCTACATTGTGGAAGAATCTAGGCAGAAACTGAAGTCACTAGCAATATTAACTGGTTAAATATTGAATGATTAACTAAAATTACGACTACAGAATTCATTGAGGGAGACAAGGTCCCTCAATCTCTGTCTCTCTCTCTCTTCTCTCTGTCTCTCTGTCCCTTCTGTCTCTGTCCCGCTCTCGTCTCTCTCTCTGTCCTCTCTGTTCTCTGTTCTCTGCTCTCTCTCGCTCTCTCTCTACTATATATATAAATATTATATATATGTATAATATATATATATATATTAGTAGCGGGCAGGGGGAGGTGCCTAGAGTAGGGAAGGTGATCTAAATCCACAAACTCCATTGTATGTAAAACTCACAGCCGCCGGCGTGGGGCACACGCCTTTATGCCTAACA
>VZQC01009002.1:1147187-1199146 GCA_009823505.1 Rhizomys pruinosus | reverse complement strand
AAGGGTTTCGGCAGCTCCCCTTCTCTGACTCTGCCGTCTGTGGCATACACAGCTCATCTTGCAGGCCCAGGCTGACTCCATTTCACACCTGCCGCTGCTCTTGGTGGTAGTCCCACAGTCCCGGCATCTCCAAAAAGCTGGGGTCGCCATTGAAACTGAGGTTGCTTCTGACCTCTCCTGTTGCAAAACCTCAGCTTCTCTTCCTGACCCCTGCAATCCTGGGGTCTTCACTGCAATCAAGGCCGCACTCTGACCAGTGGCCTTTCCTGGCCTCTCATAGTGCCAGGCCTCAGCTGCTCTCTGTGACCCCGTCATGCTTTCAACACCAGAACCATATAGGAGACTCTTACACGTTACCAAGTCCTGCTTCTGACTTGACATGGAGGCTCGGGCCCCTTCTGGAACATAGCTTCTGTGTGCTGACCCTGAAGAAATTCTTCCCAGAAGATTTCACCACAGTGATGCTGGTCTCTTGTTACTTACAGCTGAGTTTTCAGCCCCAGCTAACCAGCATCAATTGTCCCAGTACAACAAAGATTTCACTTCAGATACTGGTCTCTTGTTACTTACAGCTGATTGTTCAGCCCCAGCTGACCAGAACCCACAGATTAAACAGTCCTGATGGTCTCTGCTTCCCTTTGAAACTTCACAAGCCAGGCCTCCAGCATCTACAACTCTTTCATAAACTGTTCCAAGTTCCACAGCAACGATCTTTAGGCATTCAATGATTTTTCTAGCCCAAAGTTCCAAACACTTCCACAATCCTTCCCCAAAACACCAAGGTCAGGTCTGTCACAGCAATAGCCCACTCTCTGGGACCAATTTCTGTTCTAGTTTCTCTTCCATTGCTGTGACAAAGCACTCTGACTGACACTAACTGGGGAGGAAAGGGTTTATTCAGCTCACATCTCCTGGGTCACAGTTCACCATTTAGGAAGCCCAAGGCAGGAACCTGGAGGCAGGAGCTGAAGCACAGGCCATGGAGGAATGCTGTTTACTGGCTTGCTCCTATCAGTGATAATTTTTGTTCAAACTGCATTTTCTGGGCATTGTGGTACACGCCTGTAATCCCAGCACCTGGGAGGCCAAGAAAGGAGGACAGAGTTCAAGGCCAGTCTCAACTATGTGGTGAGTTTGAGCCCAGCCTGGGGACACGAGACCATGCTTCAAAATATCAAAACCAAGCTGGGCGTGGTGGCGCACGCCTTTAATCCTAGCACTTGGGAGGCAGAGGCACGGGGATCTCTGTGAGTTCGAGGCCAGCCTGGTCTACAGAGTGAGTTCCAGGACAGCCAGAGCTACAGNAGAAAAGAAAGAATGAAAGAAAGAAGAAAAGAAAAAAGAGAAAAGGAAAGAAGAAAGAAATGCAAGAGGCTGAGCACAGGCAGGAGCGCAAGGCTGAAAGCAGTGTACCTACATGGTCTGTGCTTTCAGTTCTGAAACCAGGTTCTTGCCTTGATTTCCCTTAGTGATGAACTGTGACAGGGAGATGTAAGCTAATAAACCCTTTACTCTGCAAGTTGGCTTGGTCAGTGCTTTTATCACAAAAACAGAGAAGCAAACTAGGACAGGGTAACACACCACAATTTGGAATTATTTAATTTGTAGAGTGTAGGAATGAAACTTGGCCTGGCTTGAGGCACGAACCTGTAAGACTTGTCCCATAAAACCTATGAGAGTTATCTGATATCTCATTGGGCTCTGTGAGTTATCTGTAGCTTCAGAAGGTCCAGGATATTACAGCATTTTCTTTTTGCCTATCTCTGCAAAGTTCCAGAACAGGATGGCCCCTTCCCTTGAGGTACTGAAGCAAAATGTCGTACCTCTAGTTACCAGTTGCACAAAGCGGAGCTCTGCACCCCCCCATAGGAGACAATGTGGCTTGCCCTTCCCTTCTTCCTGTCCCCACCTTCCTTGCCAGAGCACAGTAACTTTTGGATAGAAGCACAGTGCTGGCTAAGGAATAAAGAGAGAGTTTGATCTCTCACGCTTTTTCTTAGTCCATGTCTGTCTGTCTTTCTTTGGTAAATCCCTTGCAGTCCCCTCCCCATCCTTGCAAGAGCTAAGCCTAGATACTGTCGGCCTGCAGGCAGGAGATAGCCTTGAAACTCGCAGTCCTGTGGGATTGCCAGGCCCCAGTTCAAGGAAAGGGAAGAATATCGTGTGGATTGCGGCCATGCGTGAGTAAAGGACTATCAGACAATTATTAAACTCTAACAGTAGAGGGCACACTGAAAGTTTGAGAAGTACAAAATAATGGCTAGATCATGATTTTTGGTTTGGTTTTCGATATCCAAATTTTTACCTTAACAAATGGCAATAAACAAAGGGCAAGTTTAAGTAAAGAAATGGTGTTAAGAGGAAAAGTATTTTATAATTCACCTGGTTTATGTTGGAAATCATCATCTAAACTTAAATTACAGAAACAGCACAGCATTCATTGGAGTATTTTTTTAAGATTTATTACTTTTAATATATCATATTAGTATGCCTATATGTTCTATGTACTTAATTATAATACATGTATGAGGGGCCTTGTGCACATGTGAATAACACGGGAACCAAGGAGCCAAAAAGGAGAGCTATAAGAGTCTTAAGATCCTTGAAGCTCACGTTAACAGATGGCGGTAAGTATTGTTTGGGTGTGTTGGGCGCTGAATTCTGATCCCTCTGCAACGTAGAAAGCGTTTTGTCAGCCATTGAGATACTCTATCTTAGCCGTGACTGGAAGGGATTTAGCAGAAGCATTGGGTCTTCTATATTATAAAATAACAGGAAAGACATACTTTGAATAATCATGTTAATCCTTTGCCTCTTTAAGTGGTAAACTGCGTTAAAATCATGTTTATAAGAGTAATGTCAGTTAAATTATTGAGCAATTGTTGAAAAGAGATTAATCATCATAATAAATGGTTTATTAGTTAAAAACACTTGTTGCCTTCTTTGGCCTCAGCCTCCAAAGTAATTGGAATAAAGGCACTGTCGGAGGTTGAAAACTGTTATAAAATAGGTTCATTAGCACCTATTTTAGTTATTCCCACCAATAGACATAAAAGATAGATATTTAATCATACAATTTAAGTGTTTGGAGGATAAAAGACCTGATGAGCAAGGATTTCCAAACAGACTTGAGGAGTTTTGTAGGCAGGTCACTGAAACTTACACAACTTACGTTTCCATGCTCAATGGATCGAATGTAAGCCTGGGAAAATGAACAAAACTAGCGGGGCAAGTTACAAAACACATGGACTTTCTATGGGGGCACAAAACTCGTCTCAACCTCACTAGAACTTAGGTAAATGGCAATTAGAACACAAAAATGTTTACCTGTTGGATAGGGTGCTATATAAAATGCTTTGTACTATTACAGGGTAATATGAAGGTAAGGAAGATTATTGGTGAGAGAACACTGATGAAAACCTACTGAGGAGATCCATATAGCAATATTTATTAAAATTATTCATGAGTTTCTGGTTCTAGTCATGGGGGAGTATCTGTTATAACACTAATATTTCAGTAAAAAGCAATTATAAATTTGATCAACTGTAGCATCTATATAACATAGCATATATAGAATAAATATAATTGAGACAATATATTTCACTACTTGAGGACAAAATTTTAAGGGAGATTTTGAAGATTTGACTCTTTGAAAAATGTGTATGAGAGTCTTTGACAGTTTTTGCATAAGGATATGCACATAATTCGGGGTAGTGGCCACAGACAATTTTAAATCTAGCTACAAAGCCACAGCTGGGACTGTTTTGAAAATTAATTGGGACAGAATTAAGAAGCAGTACAATAGAAATTATGGGAGAAAGATTGGAGCCATGAAAAGTATATATCAAGATCTGCATTCAAAAATTTTGCTCAGATTTTTGGCTAGACCTTGACCTGTACATGAAAAATCTAAGCAGCCATCTGGGATACAGCAGCTGAATGTCTACAAAAGAGGATGAAAAGAGTGAAGACAGAGAAGAAGGGGGATGATAAGGGTGGATGGAAAAAAAAAACGTAAACGGCATATAAGAACTTAGTTTTAAAAGTACACGAAAAGAGCGAGAGTCTACAATACGAGCGGCAACAAGCTGAAGCAACGACGACGAGCACCATAAGTCCAGGCAGATATCAGAAGGTGCGGTTCGCGACGAGCAGAGCGAAGACTGCCGGGGAATTGACACTCACGATTCCGTCTGGGCTCCAAGAGGGGTGAATAGAACGGCAAGGTGACACACGCAGACTGGTGAGAGTATGCGACGAGGGCATACGCCATAATGCGACTACCGTGAATTGTGATATGCGAGAAAAGGCCAAGAGAAGCCTCACCGCTAGTCGCAACCATGGGATGTCTTGGTGGGTGAGTCGCGACCACCGTTATGGTAATGGATATTTAATAGTAGTTAATAATAGAAGGGAGCGGGCGTGCGCATGTCAGTTTTAATGTACGTGCTGGGGCGCAGACAGCAGGATGAAGCGAGGACGCCATGATGGGAGATGAACATCATTGTCGCGACCAGCACGCACCGAGCAGTAGGTGATCTTAATGACCTCTCCTGGTCACAAAACCTCACTTCTCTCCAATGAACCCTCGGCAATCTGGGGTCTATCACTGACAATCAAGCGCATTCTGACCGTGGCCTTTCCTGCCTCTCTAGTGCAGCCTCAGCTGTTCTCTGACCCCTGGCAATTCCTGGGGTCCTTCACTGCGACCAAGGCCAACACCTGACCAGTGGTGCCTTCTGCCTTCTCATAGTGCCAGCTTCGCTGCTCTTCGCGATCCTCCCTCAAGTTTCAATCCTAGAACTCTACGAGACTCTTACAATTACCAAGTCCTGCTTCGGACGAGATGGAGCTCAGGCCCCTTCTGGAACACAGTTTCTGTGTGCTGACCCTGAAGAATTCTTCCCAGAAGATTATCTTACATCACAGTGATGCTGGTCTCTTACTTATCAGCTGATTTTTCAGCCCAGCTAAACTCATTGTCACAACAAAGATTTCACTTCATGTTCTGGTCTCTTTTACTTATAGCTGATTCTTCAGCCCCAGACTGACCACAGACCCAAGATTAAACAGCCTGATGTCTCTGCTTCCCTTTGAAGACTTCACAAGCCAGGCCTCAATCTTCTACAACTCTTTCAGCAAAACTGTTCCAAGTTCCACAGCCATGGTTTTAGGCATTCAAATGATTTTTCTAGCCCAAATGTCCAAAAACGCTCCACAATCCTCCAAAAAACCCAAGGTCAGGTCTTCCACACAGCATCCCCACTTCTGTTGTAGTTTTGTCTTCCCAATGCTTGACTAAAAACCTGGTCTGACCACAAACCCATGGGAGGCAAAGGGTTTTCTTAGTACATCTCCTGTGTCAAGTTCGATCACTCAGGAGACCCAACGGCAGGAACTCAGGGCAGGAACCTGAGGCAGGAGTGAAGCACAGGCCATGGAGGAATGCTGTTCACTGGCTTGCTCCCCTGGCTCATGCCCAGCCTGCCTTCTTATACAGTACACAACAACCTGCCCAGGGTGGCACCACCCATAGTGGGCTGGGCGCTTCCACATTGCTTGACAATTAAGACAATACTCCACAGATGTGGCCACAGGCCAGACCAATATAGCCAATTCCCCAACTGAGGCTACCTCAACCCAGGTGTGTCAAGTTGACACTAAAGCTATCCAGTACAATGACCCAATTTAAAAAGACCAAAGGAATTTATGTAAGTCACTTTTATTTGTCAAAGTTCATTACAACAAAAGCCTGGGCTTGAGTTCTCTCAGGATGCTGCTGCTGCTGTTTGGCAGTCAGGACAGGATTGCATTTGTACCTGTGATAATTGGAAAACAACAACAACAACAACTAAGCAGTTAGTATGATGATTTCCCTCCGTGGAGGCCAGGTAATTCTGTATGGAATCAAATGAGTTGAAATAAAAACAGGTTGAGTTTTTAATTGAAGGAGGTTTGAAGCAGAGGAAATACTGATAGCCACATAGTGCAAGTAGGTTAGTAAATTGAAAAGTTAGTTGAGGAATTGTTTGGAAGCAGAAAGGGCAATGAAAAGTTTTGCCTGCTGGGTGGTTTGCTCCACGTGCAATGGTTTCTATGCTGGATTTATTGTCTCCATTGGAAAAAGAATTTTTGTTAGTGCACAAAAATGGAATATATATATTTTTATAAGAAAGTAATGAAATTACACACTGAAGTGAAAGAAAGCTGCCCTAAAAATAGATAATTTTTTTATTTTTCTGTGATCTGTAAAATAGAGATAAAATTACTTGGTGATGTGGAAGGAAAAATAATATTAAGATCTTGTGGAGCAAATTGGATGCATTTGGATCAGATCTAATCTAGTAACAACATCTGGGCAAAGGAAACTTTTTATTAAAATTTTTTTTTTATGTGTATGAGTGTACTGTCCGCATGCAGGTTGGTGCACCTGTGTTGTGCAATGCCATGGAGGTCAGAAGAGGGCGTCAGATTCCCCTGGAACTGGAGTTAAAGATGGTCCCTAGCCGCCATCTGGGTGTTGGGAATTGAACCCAGGTCCTCTGCAAGAGTATTTGATGCTCTTAACCTCTGAGCCATCTCTCCAGCCCCAGAAAACTTTTTAATAGTCCAACTTGATTTACATAATATTAACCCAAAATATTTTAAAATAGGTTCCCAAAAGCTTGTAGTGATTAAAAAAATCTTTTTGGACTTTTAAAAAATTTTTTATTTATTTCTATATGTGTGTGAATGTACTGTCTGCATGCAAGTTTGTGCACCCATGTCGTGCAATGCCGCGGAGGTCAGAAGAGGGTGTCGAATTCCCCTGGAACTGGAGTTCTCCTGGAATTGGAGTTTCAGATGGTTCTGGGCCGCCATGTGGGTGCTGGGGATCGAACCCGGGTCCTCTGTAAGAGCGGTCGGCGCCCTTAACTGCTAGGCCATCTCTCCAGCCCCATGGACTTTTTTATTTTATGTGTATGAGTGGTTTGCCTGCATGTAGGTAAGTGCACCTGTGTCATGCAAGTTTGGCAGAAGTCAGAAGAGGGTGATGGATTCCCTGGAACTGGAACAGTTTTGAACAGTCGTTGGCTGCCATGTAGGTTCTTGGATTCGAACTCAGGTCCTCTTCAAGAGCAGTCACTACTCTTAGCTTCTGAACCATCTCTCCAGCCCCCAAGCTTGTAGGGATTAATAATGTTTTATTACAATGAAAGTGATAAGCAAATTCTGTGTTGTCTTTGGGCTAGGCAGTGAGTTGGCTGGTTGCTTACAATTTTTAGAGAGAGACAAGCTTCAGGGTGGCCCCCTTAAGTTGATTTTACAACATATTCCTTAGGAGTCCTCTGATTTTTTTAATTTTTAATTTTTTCTTTTTTAATGTACACTTTTAATTGAATGTTTGTGCACTTCATAGAAAACATCTTAATCATCTTTATATTCTCTCCCATCCACACCCCTTTAACCCTTCCCCCACTGATTTTATGCATATGAAATTTCTGTCATATACGTTAAGGCCTGTGGTGTGAAGTTAGTGTACTAGATGTCCCTCGATACAAGTTCATCCACTGAAGTCTAGTCAGCTAATCTTGAGTCACTCCCTTAAAGAAGATCATCTCTCCCTCAATCAGCAGTGATCAGCTCCCAATAGTTCTTCAGTTAAGGCTGGGGCCTCTAGTCCATTCCCCCAGTTCTATGCTGGGTTTTTATCTCCCTGAGTTTGCATGGGTCTCGTGCGTGCTGTCACCATTGATGTAGGTCACGGGAGCAAGATCCCAGGAGCCTATAAGCAGCTGTTTCCTCGCGGCCATGCCCCTCCTCCCCTGGCTTTACAATCTTTCTGCTCCAGCTCTGAGCCCTGGGTGGGTGTTTACTATAGGAGCCCTCTCCAGGGACCCACACTCTGCAGACTCTTGCTCTCTACTCTGCCCATTTGAGGCCTTTCGTGTTCATCACCCTCTGTTGCATGAGGAAGCTTGGCCAATGACAGCTGAGAGATAAACTATCTGTTTTTGTCTTTTTCCTGGTTGCTAAGTCAGGGGACCAGCCTGACATGGGGGCTTTCAAAAGACATTCTGAGATTTAAAAAGCTTGGGTCTGAAGTAGGCAGGCCAAATCCCATCTCCCGATCTAGTGTCTCCATTGAGCTCTAAACAGCGCAGGACCATTTACCAATATTCAAAAAAGGCATTTGGTTCTTTTAAAATCACATCCACTAGGTCTTGCATTGGAAACGAGCAGTGACAAAAGTCAGAACACTTGAAGGTCCGCTCTCTGATGGCTGTAAAGTGTTATAAGCTCACAAGTACATGACAATTAGCACTAACAATCAAGGAGAATTCAGCCAACTGAACTATCTGCCTTTGTTATCACCTAATTCAAGTTTCTCCTTGGTTACATTCTGGGTGACGAGATGTTTGAGGGCTTAGACCACATTCAGTTAGCTTATGTCTATAAACGGAGGCAAAGTATACCTCCTTCCTATGGTGATATTTTTCATTAGAGGCCATTTTTATTCTCTTGTTAATGCTGAAAATCAGAGATCTTGGTCAAACGGACACAAGTTAGGGGTGTTTTGTTACCCCTGTCTAAATTTCCCTTGATTTGCTCTCTAGAGTGTTATATTTCTCCTCTCCTGCTCGACCTAGAGGAGAGAGGTCTTGCCAGATGTAGCTGTTCAATCTCACTGACAAACCTAATTTCCCTGTATTTCCTCTTTCTTTCTTAGTAGCCCTAAAGAAGGTAGAGCCTATTTGGAGTAGTCATGCGTACCAAAGTGTCTCCTAGTACATGGCAATCCTGACAACTTATTATTTAATATAGTTTTGCCTGGTTAAATTGATCATGACCATGTAGGACCCAGCCACCATTCCTGAATCTTCTGTAGTAAATATTGGCCTTACATACATTTCAGAAGTCAGCCAACCTCCAAGGATTGTATGTTAAGGACAGTCTTGACTTTCTTGTGGGCTAAAATATTAAAATTCTCTTGTTTCCTTTGACCTCTTTTTTTAATTATAGTTTTTAGGCAAACAAGATAGCAGACAGGATGAATTCCTTTTTTAAAGAGGCAGCATTAAGACATAATCAAAACAGACAGTGCAAGAGTTTCAGGTGAGAGGTGGCTTGGAGATGCAAGGCAGAGAGGGGGCATTTTCAGCCTAGTGAACAGCAAACCAGGTACCATGCTTCTAGATCACTTCCCCACCACCTTTGCCCCAGGGAAGGCAGGAGAACCAGGGGGAGGAGGTCCGTGAGGCTCTGGAAGACACAATTCTTTTGAAAGTACACAGTTCTTCTCTAGATAAGGCTGCATATCTACTTTAACTCGGTTCCAAAGAATTAAATGAGTCAGTTGAACTGTTTCTAAATTATAGCATAAATGGTCATCAATTTTTTTATCAATATTCTGAATTAAGTGGTCCCATGGTTGGGATATCAGGGGAAATATTTCTGAATTACATTTAACAGTTCACAAATTTACTTTGATAATATTTTAGCTCCAATTCCTTTAAGTAAATTCAGTAATAGCCACTGATGCCTATAAGATTCAATAGATAGGGGCTGGAGAGATGGCCTAGCGGTTAAGAGTGCCGACTGATCTTGCAGAGGACCGGGGTTCGATCCCCAGCACCCACATGGTGGCTGAGAACAGTCTGAAACTCCAATTCTAGGAGAACTCCAGTTCCAGGGGAATCTGATGCCCTCTTCTGACCTCTGCAGCATTGCACGACATGGGCACACAAACCTACGTGCAGACAGTACATTCATACACATAAAATAAATAAAAAGAAAATTTTAAGAGATAAAGATATCCCTGTAATGAAATGGAAAGATGGAAAAGAAAGTATAAGTTTGAGCACAGTTCCTGGCCCGGTACAGGAGAGAAAAGCAGAAAGTGAACAGAATTAATTTGTGCCAATGCAAGCTGTCAAGAAAGCCTGGTGGGTATTGCCAGTTCACTTACCCCGTGGTAAGACTGAATGTTCCCAAATTCCCCCTTTCCTCGGGGCTTTTCTAGGTGTATGAGGGTTCTGGAGTGAGCTGTCGTGGGAAACCTTGCTCTCACTTTCACATGATTGCATGTGTACCTGTAGACTTTCTGTACTTTCCCATTTGGGGGGACTTTGCTGGCTGCTGATCTGTGGGCTCAGAGTAGAGTCTCCTCCTCACAAGAGGCGCTACAATCAGGTGATACCATGCCAGAATTATGATCACCTGAATCAAGAAAAGCCTCATTCTTAGGTTGCTTTTTGATAGTGGGCTCAGTAGGGTTTTCTAAGCACGTTCTTCCAGGCACAGCCTCCTCTTCTCTTTTTGTCCACCATCGGGGATCGTTAAGGCTCTCTCTGTTTCTCACCATGTCTTCATACAAGACTTTCAGAATCAAGTGATTCCTGGCCAAGAAACAAAAGCAAAATCGTCCTATTCCCCAGTGGATTCGGATGAAAACTGGTAACACGTTCAGGTGCAACTCCAAGAGAAGACACTGGAGGAGAGCCAAGCTGGGTCTGTGAGGATTCAACACAATGGCAGGGTTGACTGTGTTAAGCTGAATCATGACTGATCATCTGGTACGACTCCAAGAGAAGACACTGGAGAACCAAGCTGGGTCTGTGAGGATTCCCACAATGGCAGGGTTGACTGTGTTAAGCTGAATCATGACTGATCATCAGGTACGACTCCAAGAGAAGACACTGGAGGAGAGCCAAGCTGCGTCTGTGAGGATTCACACAATGGCAGGGTTGACTGTGTTAAGCTGAATCATGACTGACCATCTGGTAGTCCTCCAGATGGAAATGAAAAGTTTTTAACCTGGATATTTGGTCACTTAAATTATGAATCTGATTTGCTTTTTTATCTGCTCTTTGTGAACAAATTGGGTCCGGTAATAAATATGTAGAACCTTTAAAAAAAAAAAAAAAGAGTGGGCTCAAACTCTGAGGACACTCATTCCCCAAGATGTCTCTTGGAACAGGGCTGACGGAACTTCAGCCCTGGGACTGTGTCCTGAGTCCAGTTCCACCCTTAATTTCATTCACATGGTTTCTCCAGCTTCAACTGAAAAGTACAAGCTTGGCCCCACCTTAATCTTAATAATCCTTCTCAATCTCCACTGAGTGTAGTGGAGATGAGGCACCGCCATTCAGTGCTTTCATGTGTCAGTTCTCAGGCATACCCATATTCATTCATTCATTCATTCATTCATTCATTCATTCATTATCTTTTTGGGTGGAGTACAAATTGAGGTTGCCTAGGTGTGAACCTCACAAGACACAAGAGCACATGGTTTTGCTGGGTTAATTTAAAGTGATTAGTCCAGATTATGTTCATCTATAAAAGTCATTCCCACAGATAGCTTTTCTTTCTCTGAGCCACTGTGATACTTTATAGCACTTTTGAGTTTGTGGTTACTTTTTTCTTTTTTTGGTCTTTTGAGACAGGGTCTTCCTTTAGCTCTGGCTGTCCTGGAACTCACTCTATAGACCAGGCTGGCCTTGAACTCACAGAGATCCACCTGTCTCTGCTTCCCAAGCGCTAGGATTAAAGGTGTGCGCCACCATGCCCGGCTAAAATCTTTTTTTTTTTTTTTGGTCTTTTGGAGACAGGGTCTCCCTGTAGCCCCAGCTGTTCTGGAACTTGCTCAGTAGACTAGGCTGGCCTTGAACTTACAAAGATCTGCCTGCCTCTGCCTCCCAAGTGGTAACTTTTTTAACCTTGAAATCTGAATTATTTTTACACCTATATTGACTCTCATTGGCTTGAGGGAGGAATTTGAGATTCATTTCACTATACACCTACCTTGAGTGTAACAGATACTCAATATTCAGTTATTGATAATTTAACACCAGGAAATGGGAGGGGTCCAAGCTTCAGCTAAACAAACTGAGGTTGAATTTGTAGATATTGGTTATGATATCCTGGGAAAACTATGAACCTTTTCAAAACCCAGCCCACCAACCTATAAAACCTGGGAATGATTTCCCAGGGTAGTGAGGAAAAATAGACAATCTGCAAATTGCCTACCCTTTGATAGTTTTTTCATAAATACTGTTTGGGTTGATGTTGAGTAATTATGTGAATGATCAGGCTAACTGTTATCACCTTAAAATTGATCTTAAAAATGGATGGCAGGGCCTGGGTGGGCAGCTCTTGCCTAACTGAGCATCTGGGTTAAATCCTTACACTACAAAAACAAAAACAAGTTACAAAGATGCTAATGTACAGCTTCCATTTTCTTTTTTTAATTAATTAATTGATTATTATTAATTTCTTATTTTTATGTGTATGAATGTACAGTCTGCATGTAGGTTGGTGCACCCGTGTCATGAAATCCTGCAGAGGTCAGAAGAGGGTGTCAGATTCCCCCGGAACTGGAGTTAAAGATGGTTCTCAGCCGCCATGTGGAGCTGGCAATTGAACCCAGGTCTTCTGCAAGAGCAGTCAGTGCTCTTAACTGCTGAACCATCTCTCCAGACCCATAGCTTCCATTTCCACAGTCTACCTTAGGGGCCAGGCTTGCCGTCAACAGTGTGGCTAGACATATCATCTGCGTAGGTGATAAGTGGCGGACCGAGAGGGAGGCGGCAGCAGTTCTGGGGGAGAAGAGGTCCCTGGAGGCTAAGGGTGATGCAGAGAAGCTGGGCGGAGCAGCTGTCAACAAAGGTGCTGCTTCAGGAGCCTTCAGTAAGCCGTGCATTTGCTTTGTGATGTTTTCAGTATCTGTATTTTATTCCCTGGAGGCTAGGGTGATGCAGAGAAGCTGGGTAGGGCAGCTGTCAACAAAGGTGCTGCTTCAGGAGCCTTCAGTGAGCCGTGCATTTGCTTTGTGATGTTTTCAGTATCTGTATTTTATTCTAAGATCAAAACAAAAGGGAAAAAATGGTGCAGCCAATCAAAACCCAAGGCAAAAGACAAATCCAAGTCTGAGCACAATGCAGTAGGCTTAACACAGACTTTGTTTCTGGGCCTATAGAGGTTCCTAATCCGAGCAGGGAGAAGACAGACAGAATGTGGCCAGCCTGCATGATAGATAGCGCAGAGACAGGCTTCGCAGCCTGTGAACAAGCCATCCTAAAATACGCCCCTGTGATGGAAGGATTCTTTTCTAACTGAGGCAATTAAGAAACAGCAGACTCAGGAGAAAAGTTCCCTGGCTTTTCTCTATCTAGCTAAAAGGAGGGTGTGAGCAGCCCTTTGTAAAGGTATCTCCGGAGGACTTTGACAGAGCTGCCAGGTGCTCTGCCGAGGAGCCGCACTGCCAGCCCTCAGCTCCCACCGCTTCCCCCAGGTCCTTTCTCTTACACTTTATTGCCCTAGAAATCTTCCTTGATCTTATTCAAACTCCACAGCTCATCATTTGCTGCCGAAATGGTGTGTAAACTACCTAATGCCTATCTTTGTCTCCATTGCTTCCTTAGTATATGAAAACCTCCATGTACACCTAAAACATGGACATGAAATGAAATTTTGATGTCTGTCCTTAATCTTCCTAATCTCAGTTTGGTTGGCAGGGCCACCTGCTGAGCCTGGCTGGGGTCGGGGAGGCCGAGGAAAGGCACTTCTCCTCCCTCTTTTGCCTGCTTCTCTGTAGACTCTGGGCCATCTGTGATGTGTCCACTCTGGAAGTTATCAGGAAAAGGTCTTGGTAATATAACTGAAGGATTCTAAGCCAGAATGTGGCACTGTGCACAACAAGCGACCCAGCTGTCCACCTGGATGCTTGTCACCATGGATGTGGATAAATAAAATGTGGCGTAGATGCAAGTAGAGTTCATTTATCCATGGAGAAGAATGAAATTAGGTCATTTGTAGGGAAATGGGCTGGAGCAGAGACCGTCCTGTTAAATGAAGTAAGCAGAGTCAGAAAGCCAAATGCGACATTCTCTCAGGTGCAGAATCTAGTTTCAGTACATAATATATGAAAGTGCACGATATGATGGTATGAAAATGTCATAATAAAATTTATTGATTTGTACAATATGTACAAATACTTTTTGAAAATTTGAGACAGGGTCTTACTGTGTAGTGTGACTAGCCTGAAACTCACTATGGAGACTAGGCTGGCCTTGAAATCACAGAGGTCTGCCTGCCTCTGTCTCCCAAGTGCTAGAATTGAAGGCGTGCACCACCATGCCTGGCTTTAATGCTTTTTTTTAAAGAAAAGGCCTTGGTGCTCTGCATGTCTTCGCTTCTGGCTCCTGGCTTTCGTCTTCGTTTCGGCCTCTAGGGTCATGGACTGATCTCCCCTTGACCCCACATGACTTTCAGCGAGGCAGATGCTCTTGGACACATGATTCTCGTTATGTTTCCAGTCTTTACTCGTAGTAACTGTATCTTGGGAGCCAGCTGTTCCTGTTTGCGTTTGTTTTATCATAGACCTTCAGACAGTTATAGAGCAGCATCGCATGAGTCAGTCCCGGGGGAGGCTCACGCGCTCCAGCCACAACCTGCATGAATGAATGTCAGTCCCCTTGCACCAGTGTTGGATCAGAACACTCACAAAACAAAGGAAGCAAAATAATTTATTAGTCATAGATGGGGAGTTAGGGACAGTAGAAGCCTGGATCCACAGTAGGTGGGCCCCCCAACCCTCAAGAAAGCTGCCCACAGCAGATGGAGCCTTGTCTGCCCATGACCCACCCACAGTTAGGTCTACTCTGTGCTTCTTCATAGCTAGGGCCCCCCAGGAACTGCTGAGTAAAGCATTTCATGATGGTCAGAGGACGGATGGGATTGGAGCCCAGCAGTGCCAGGCAAGGCCTCTCCAACTTGGGGAGCCACATCCCAGCACTGCCTTCAGTATGCCTAGATCTGCGAGTGAGGAAAAAGAAGATTGTCTTGCAGCAGCTTCGAGCAAGGCCTTTCTCTTTCCCACAAGATCATATGGAACTGCACTCCAGGCACCACCTTCTGAGTGTCTGAGTCGTTCACATCAAGTCCTAGGGAGCCAGCCTCCTGGGAACACCTGTTTAAAATCTCAAGATGCAAGATGCACACATCCCTTTCATTGCTTCTGCTGCCGCCACTGGACCAACACGGACGGGGCCTCTCTGCTCCTCACCCATCAGACTCAGCTCTCCCAGCCAGGCACAGACGCAGGGACGGGACCTCTGTGCTCCTCACCCATTGGACTCAGCTCTCCCAGCCAGGCACAGACGCAGGGACGGGACCTCTGTGCTCCTCACCCATCGGACTCAGCTCTCCCAGCCAGGCACAGATGCAGGGACGGGGCCTCTGTGCTCCTCACCCATCGGACTCAGCTCTCAAACACACACAGCAGAACTGGCAACTTGTAATATCCCACTTCTGGGAATTTATTTTATCAGTGATTTTTTTTTATTACCTAGAATTTTCCTTTATAATTCATCATTCCATTCCATGTTTACAGTTAGGCGACCACTGTGGTCATCATGTGCTTGAGGACAACCCTGTACCATTGCTTCTGTATTTTGTTCTGCTCAATAAACACCATTGGCTCAGAGCTCTGTGCTAAGTCCTGGAGATAGCGATTTGAATGAGCCTCTCTCCCTCTCCTTGAGGAACTTAGGAGGAGAGAAATATAACATTCTCTCAAAAGCTATGAATGAGGTTGAGAGGTGACAGAAGAAGACAGTGTCTTTTCTATTGGGCTGTCATCAAAAAGACAAGAGAAAAAAAATGCTCCTGGTCATAAAGCATAGTTACTTAGCAGAAGCCATTAATCTGAAAAGACAGTTATCATGGGCTTTGTACACATGTGTAAAAATGTGTGTTTACTCTTTCTTTTACTCTTTACTTGAAAAGCTTCCTGCAGTTGGCAGTGGTGCTCTGAAACCATCAGTCTGCAGACTGGCAGAGGCAGAGTTGACAACAGGAGATGGGCACTTGCGATCCAGTCTGCATGTGTGACCAGCTCCATGCACTGCCAAGCAGGGACTGCTGGGTGCAGGATTATTATGACACTGAAGCACGAATGGGGACACATGGAGGCTTGGGGCCTGCAGATGCCTGACCCCACCTTCAGGGGCTCTGTTAGGAAGTCTGGGTCAGGGACCGAGAATCTGCATTTCTAACAAATTTCCTGAGCCCTGCTGCAGGTCTGTGACCACAATTTGAGACCCACTGATGTCTGCGATTCCAGTTTCTTGGCCCTCTAAGGAGTCTGGCATTCCATGTAAATTGCTTTCTGCACTAACTAAGGCTAGGTCTTCAGATGCTATCCATGCCTTTGTTCATTTTAATTTTATTACTAAGACACCACTTTGTAGAAGGAATTTTCCTTTTGTGGCTTTCTTACATCACAGATGAAAACCATCGAGCCATATCTTGCTGACTCAGGGCCACTGTAATAAACATCCATTATGCTTCTTTTTAGAAATGCACAGAGGGTGATATTCAAGCCATTTGATCCCAAAGAACAAGAGACCACACCAGCCACAGATTCCTGTCGTAACCGACAGGCAGTGAGGTCCTGGTGCACGGCTGTCTCCAGTTCTTTGGTCTTGTACTGAGGCCTTAGAAGAAGGTCTCAGGGATCCCGGGGAAGATCTGAGGAGGTTGGGCCTTGGAAAGCCATTGAAGGCTTGGGACAATTGTGTTTATATCAGCAAAGGTGCATTTTAATATTTTGACAACAGTAAGGCAGCACTGTCAGCCAGCTTTCTGTTACTTTAAACAAAATACTCATGATAATAAACTTATAAGCAGGAAAGGCTTATTGTGACACATAGCTTTGGGAATTCCATCCCATAATTGAGTCCATTGCCTTGCCCTTCTCTCTTGGGTTCCTGAAGGACAGGGAGGTGAGTGCAGAGTTCTGTGTGGTCTTTCAGTAGCATGCACATGCACAGTTATGCATTTGTCCTGTGAAGCATTTTATTTTCTTCTCTGCTTGTGTCTGCTCTTGTATCTAGGTTCCAGTACAGTAGGTAAAAACTTGCAAAGCATTGTGGGACTGTGTCTAATGAGTACTGCCTGTGGTCAGCTTTCTCATTGGGAACTCCTCATCTCTTATGGCTTGGGACTTCTGTCTTGGTTCTTGGAGTGGATATTTCAAGGAAATGAAATTTGCATTCATTTCTGATTGTAGATGCTGAATAATTCCATGACTCTCTTGGAATGCTGCAAAAGGAACAGGTTAAATATAGAAATAATGGGCTCTTGGCAACCACACAAAGAATTATAATGGAATAAAGCATTGTTACATTGCTTAGCTCTAGTGTCTTTGGCTGTGGTTTGCAAATCCACATATTTCATGAAGGTGTAGTTGGAAAACTTTTCTGTTTATTATTTTAACTAGTATGTATTCTCTTCTGTCTTCCTGTTCCTGTAAAACTCCTTTCCTACAAAGAGCAATTTCTGGAGCATTCCTGGCTAGACTAGGAGGCAGGTCCCATCTCTTGTGGGCTGTGATACACACTTTTTACTGAAGTATTGACATAATGTCTGCAGGCATAAGAATACCGTCTGTTGTGTCTGTTTGTGTGTATGGGTCTCATTTCCTTTTGTGTAGGGAGGAGGTGGTTACAGGTATTTGCATGTCACTCTGTAGCATAAATATGTTGAAGCATGAAGAATATGTAAGAGAATGAACAGGATGCCAGACATCTAGGACTCTGGATCTAAGATTTAAATTCCAAATACCACAGTAAATAGTTGTGTTGAAATAGGAAAGAGATGGTAAAATAGATATCCTGGAAGAGTTGTTGGAAAAAGTGATCTAAGCATCTGATTTCATTTCTTGAACAGATTCATCATGTGCTGTGGGAAGAGACACAATGGTAGAGTAGGTTCAGTGAAGCGTGGTCACAGGAGTCTTCCCTGAAACAGAGGATATCGGAGGAAATAGGGCAAGAAGTTTGCTTACACCGGTGAGACAGGAAATGTTCCCTTGCAGCCAGGAAGAATTACCTTCATGTGATGCCAGGAGAGAAAAAAAGAACATCAGTATTGTACAGCACCTAATCACTTTATAGCAGGTGGCTGAAGTTAAAGTATGGCCTGACTCTGACCAGCCAAAGTGGCTGAATCCTTCACTATGGGGATTCTCCAAAATAGTGAAAGATGGCATGAAAGCGACCCCATGACTTTCACTGTGGTGGTTTGGTTTACTACAAATGCACGGTGCGTGTCTCCATCCTCTCCACCCCAGTCCTTACACCTGCAAGTTACCAGTGCCCATAGGTACCTTCCTGGTAGTGTTCCCCCCCTGGAGTTTATTTGTATTCATATTTGTCTTCAAGACTCAGGTCAGGTGCTATTTCCTTTTTGATGCCTTTGCTCTTCTGAAGTCTGATGACAGGCTGCAAGTGCTCCCTCCCACAAACATACACACACATAATAAATAAAATCCCCATTACACACTGTGTATTCTATGTAGAAGTTAGTCCACTGTCTTAAACACCACATACTTGTCTCTCCCATTGGATTTTTAAGTTATTTGACTCAATAACAATCCCACTGTATTCTTATTTGTAGTCTTTAAGCTCAGTAGATGCCTTAGTGTCCAAGTTCAGCAGATCATGTTAAGACCATGTGGTTTTCTGATGCTTCCTTGTCAGCAAGATGCTGTGTAAGGGCTGGGACAACTTTACTGGTCTACTTTGTACTACAGTGGGCTGTATTATATGTTAAAGGGCCAGTTCTGGATTGCTCTGAGATCAGATTAATTGAATATTCAGTGTCACGCACAAGAATTGACTGTGTTGCCATGGGATATCTCTCAGCAGTTGACTGAGTTAAATTACCCTAGAAATTCTACTTTGGGAACCTCTCTGAATTAGATTCAGCTTTATTCTGGGTCTAGCTTGCTTTCGAGTTCTCATGGCTGTTTGTTCAATCATGTTCCTTTGTTCTTACAATTGATACTTTCATCTGTCCAATCCTATGAGCTTTACCCAGCCACTCTGCTGAGTCCTTCACATCTCTGTCCTTCTGAGCCCCTCATTTCCCAGTCATACAGTAATATTAGCAAATGACAATGGCTTATTTATGGTGTTATCAAAGCTTTGAACACTCTTATTAGTGCAACATCAGGGATATTCGTAAATTCAAGAAAATCAATTCCATTTGTCAAGTCTCAGGGCGTCCACAGTATAACGTGTGCTGTGCCCTCGCCAGCGGGGGGAGGGGGGTGTCCCACGTGTTTCCATGTGTCCTGGTGCTCATGAGGAAGACAGCAGTCAGAGAGGAGACCTGAATGAAGAGGAACAACATGGTGTCTACCACATGGCTCCTTACACTCCAGACGCACTTGCTTCCTTCACCATCTCAGGTCTGTGCATAAAGCAGGAATAACAGTCTCTATTTGCCTCAAAAGGTAAATGACTATCTTTCTGCCCAGGTGTTTTATCGTTGTTAGGAGACTGAGAGGACTGGGATAATGAAGTAGGCACATCCCTGTAGTAGAATGGAGGGTCATAACTTGATAAAGTTAGTATAAATTGGGCACACTAAGAGATTAACAATAACAAATAATAGAATGTAAATAGTTATAGCAATAGATGATTTCGGGTTGGAACATAACGAGTGAAATGCTGGGGTCAGTGCTCTCAGGATGTGCCCGCGTGCATACTGGGTATTAGTTACTGGTCTGTTGCTGTGATTAAAACCCCATGACCAAGGAACTGACAGGAGGAAGAGTTTATTGGGATCACAGATCCAGAGGATGAGGGGCCATCATGTATGGCAGGAGGGAGCCAGAACCCAACCCTGAGGGCTCACATCCTCAAGCAGGTGCAGGAAACAGAGAAACTGTAAGCAGGATGAGCCTGTGAATGGTCAAGGCCCACCCCCAGTGACCCGTTTCCTCCTGCAAGGCCACACCCTCCAGAGGTTCCTCGACCTCCCCAAACAGCACAGCCTACTGACCATGTGTTCAAATACTTGAGCCTAAGGCCACTTCTCATTCGAACGAATCATCACACTGGGGGGTGACCATGCTAGAGCCAGAGGAAAACTTGGTAACAGAGTGTCTGACTTTGCTTCTCAAATTAGGAAACTGACCTATAGAGACCAAACCACTTGTCAAAAATCAGAGCTGGGATTTGGGAACCTGACACTTGTAGCTGTCATACCACAAGGATTATACTTCTTTAAAAAAAATATTTTATTTTTATTTTATGTGTATGAGTGTATTGCTTGCATGTGTATAAGTGCACCCATGGCCTGCAGTGCCCAGGGAGGTCAGAAGAGGACATTGGATCCCCTTGAACTGTAGTTGTTGATAATTGTTAGCCATGTGGGTGCTGGGAATTGAACCCAGGTCCTCTGCAAGAACAGCAAGTGCTCTTAACTGCTGAGCCATCTCTTTACCCCCCAAAGATTATACTCTAAATGGATGGAAGTAGTATGAACTGTTCTAACCCCAGGGCTGAAATGTTTTACAAGTCCCTGGATTCATTTACATATTCCATCCTATAATTCAAGTGTCTCAGTCTTCCTGAATTCAGGCTACCTACATATTAGTAACCCTGTAGTTTGGGTCTTCAGTTTCAGAGCACAAATGTTCCTGGATTTTATTGCTTAATTTGTGGTTGGTTAGCAAGCTGATCCTTTGTTCTTAGAGAATTGCCTTTGGCTAATTTTTCTATTTTCCTGTCCTTTTGCACCCCCACTACAACGCAGCTGGTGTTTTGTCTCTCGTGAGTTATTTCCTTGGGCGCCAGTAGCACAGCCACATGTGTGACAGGCGTTGTATGAAGGCATTATGTAAATAATTAACCAAGGGAGGGGCATATTTCAGATGTGCCAGGCAGAAGAGCCACGGTGCTTTTGTCAGTCCAAATGATATAAAGAGATGTTTTCTGAGAACTGCCGCTGCAATCAGACAGACGTGACGTCAGTGGCGATTCTGAAGCTTCCTATTGGTTGGCACTGTCCCCACTGTATGTAGATCCAGTATTTGTTTTCATATGTTTGACTGTTCTGGTGTTGAACTTCTTGAATGTCATGGACTGTTCCTTACATGCCTTTATCATTGACTGTTGAACACTACAACTGCCAACATGGAGCCCAATGTTCTGGGCAGTGCTTGATGGCTCCTTCTCATCTCCTGTCTAGTTCATCCACAGATCCCACCTGCCCCCTTTGGAACATGCCCACACTAGAACCATGTCACATCTGCACAGCTAAGGCTGTGTGCCAAGCCTCAGCTGATGCTCACTTGGGGTCTGTCCTAATCCTCAAATTACTTGCTTCCTATATGAGTTACTCTGTTATTGCTGTGGCAAATACTGAAAAAAATCATGTTAAGGAAGGGAGGTTTTATTTTGGCTCACAGTTTGAGGGCGCAGTCCATGGTGGAAGGAAGCCGTGAGGCAGGGGAGGCGTGAGACAAGCGTGGGGCAGCTCGTCACGCATCCCCTAATCAGGAAACAGAGAGCCTGTCCTGAGATTACAGTCTCCGTTCTTACTGTCTGGGACTCCCACATCCTCACAGACACTCGAGGTGTGTTTCCATAGTGATTCTAAATCCTGGCAAGCTGCTGATGAAGATTAACATTGAACTTCCCAAGCTGCTTGCTCTCCAGCCCACAGCCAGATTGTGCCCCTAAGAATTTGATCACATCAAATGACACTCCTTTTCAAGCCCTCCAGTGGCATTTCAGTGTCACTTAGACATACTCCACGCTTTTCTTGGGTAGGTGCCCTGTGTGAGCAGACCTCAGCATCCCGATAATCTCTCTACCAGTCTCTCTGTCACACTGCGCTGGGCACACAGGCTTCCAGACTGCTCTTCTGTTACCAGACCAGACCTCTTGGCCTTCGCCCCTGCCCTCACCTCTGATTTCTCCCTGTCTTGGAGACTTTCCCTAACTGGGCTTGCTCCCTCGTGTCGGTCAGCTGTCTGGTCAGTTTTCAGCTCTTTGATGGCTACTTGGCATTCTGTCCAGTGTTGAGTTCCTTGGACACTCACCTCTTCCTGTATTCTATCCGGTCTACTCATCAGGTATCTGCCTGGTCTGTGCTTCAGCCACAGGGAAGGCACAATAGAGACACACGCTGGGTTTGGTTTACTGCTTCGACTTCAGAAAACAAATATTGATGAAGTGAAGTACTGGGATTATCTGGGAACTATGTCGTCGTGGTTTTAAAATTCCTATTAAAGCCCCCAAACATGCCATATGTTAGAGCCAAAAGGACACTTGTCACATGCAAATAGTAAACTATGTGTGAAAGCTCTTCGCTTACCTCACTGGACTTACTTGTGCTATGTTCCCTCCTGTCCCACGTTTGTTTTCATAAAATTCTGTCTGCAGAGGTCAGAGGTCAGAGGAGGTGTCAGACCCCCTGGAGCTGGAGTTACAGATGGTTGTTAGCCACCATGTAGTGCGGGTCCCAGGGATTGAACTTGTGTCTTCAGGCTTGGCAGCAAGTGCTTTTACCACCTTCCTCTGCCTCCTGAGTGCTGCGATTAAAGGCATGTGCTGCCATGCAGGCAGAGAGCACATCATAAAGGCTCCCTCACTGAAACTACACTTCCAACACACACCATTGGAGGACAAACTGCACCTAAAAATAACCAATATCATTGCCTTTTTCCAGGCTTTTTCCTGAACTATGTAACTTACTTAGTTAAATAGGACATTTATAAATAGAAAACACACATATCAAGACTTCCTTAAGGACTTAAAAAATACAGAGGTGTCTTTGAATATGTCTTATTGATCTCAGTAATGTATTTTGGCATAAGCGTTTGTTCAGTAGACCTAAGGGATACTTATTTAAAAAGCATAGATTTAGCCAGACATAGTGGTATATGCCTGGCTAAATCTATGTACTTTATTTATTATTTAATCCTAGTACTCAGGAGGCAGAGGCAGGCAGATCTCTGTGAGATAGAGGCTATCCTGGTCTATATAGTGAGTTCAAGGCCAGCTGGGATTATAGGGAGACTCTAGCTAAAAAAATATAAACAAGTAAAGCAGACAAATTTATTTATTAATTTTAGAATTAATTTATTATCTTTGTGTACATGTGTGTTTGTTTCTGTGTGCTGGGCTGGGCTGTTACTGGTGAGGTAGCTGATATCACTTTGATCCCAATGGGAAGGGCTTTGATTTGCTGAAGCATTTTGGGCTCCTCTAGAAGGCCAGGGGACCTCAAGAGAATCAGGGACCCCCATCCAGAGCCTGGAGTGGTGGGCTGGGTAATGGGGAGGCAGGCCAGATAGGGGGCAGCCGGGAGGCACGAGCCAGTCCGGGAGGTACAAGCCAGGCCAGGAGCCAAGAGCCAGGCAGGGAGCCAAGAGCCAGGCAGGGAGCCAAGAGCCAGGCAAGGAGATATGAGCCAGGCAGGGAGCTATGAGCCAGGCAGGGAGCCAAGAGCCAGGCAAGGAGGTATGAGCCAGGCTGGGAGCTATGAGCCAGGCAGGGAGCCAAGAGCCAGGCAAGGAGGTATGACCCAGGCTGGGAGCTATGAGCCAGGCAGGGAGCCAAGAGCCAGGCTGGGAGCCAAGAGCCAGGCAAGGAGGTATGAGCCAGGCCAGGAGCTAAGAGCCAGGCCAGGAGCCAAGAGCCAGGCCAGGAGCCAAGAGCCAGGCCAGGAGGTATGAGCCAGGCTGGGAGCTATGAGCCAGGCAGGGAGCCAAGAGCCAGGCCGGGAGCCAAGAGCCAGGCAAGGAGGTATGAGCCAGCTCTGGAGCTAAGAGCCAGGCCAGGAGCCAAGAGCCAGGCAAGGAGGTATGAGCCAGGCTGGGAGCTATGAGCCAGGCAGGGAGCCAAGAGCCAGGCCGGGAGCCAAGAGCCAGGCAAGGAGGTATGAGCCAGGCTGGGAGCCATGAGCCAGGCAGGGAGCCATGAGCCAGGCAGGGAGCCATGAGCCAGGCAGGGAGCCAAGAGCCAGGCAGGGAGCCAAGAGTCAGGCAGGGAGCCAAGAGTCAGGCAGGGAGCCATGAGCCAGGCAGAGAGCCATGAGCCAGGCAGGGAGCCATGAGCCAGGCAGGGAGCCATGAGCCAGGCCAGGAGGCATGAGCCAGGCAGGGAGCCAAGAGCCAGGCAGGGAGCCATGAGCCAGGCAGGGAGCCATGAGCCAGGCAGGGAGCCAAGAGCCAGGCAGGGAGCCAGGAGCCAGGCAGGGAGCCATGAGCGAGGCCAGGAGCCATGAGCCAGGCAGATGAAGTGGCTCTGAAGCAGAGGGACCGCTGGCTGGGTGATGGCTGGCTGCGAGGAAACCTGGGCTCTGAGAAAGTTTGAAGGTGAAACCAGGATTACCCAGCAACCAGTTGCCTCAGAGGTGGAAATTCAGTGGCCTCTCATGTTTGTAGTTTGAAGGTGTTGGCTTTGTGCAGAGTTGGGCCTGGAACTCCAAGACTTGTGCACATTAGCCACAGCTTTGCCGCTGAGCCACCTTCTAACTCGTCATTGTCTGAGAGCTAGATATCTCAAAAAATGAACTGTGCACTAGTTGTTTTTCTTTTTGACAGGGTCTCCCTGTAGCCCCAGCCGGCCTGGAACTCACTCTGTAGACCAGGCTAGCCTTGAACTCACAGAGCTCCACCTGTCTCTGCCTCCTGAATGCTGGGATTAAAGGCATGTGCCACCACACCCGGCTTAAAGATGGTTCTTAGCTGATAGGTGGGTACTGAGAATCGAACCCGGGTCCTCTGCAAGAGGAGTTAGCGCGCTCAACCACTGGGCCATCTCTCCAGCCTGTGTCCACCAGTTTTAAGATCGGAATTTTTTTGTGTGTGTGACTCTACACCTGGGAAACGTGTCCTGTTTCTATGAACTGACAGTGGACACTAGCTTCACCAATAGCAAGAGGAAGGAGGAAGCATGTGTGGGAGCCAGGATAAACCAGTCATTTCACAGTTATCTTTTAATACGGTTGGAACAGAGACATCCTTCCTCAGCTAGGTAGACTGGACTCTCATACTTTGTGTGTGCATGTGTGTTTTTTTCCAAACTGGCCTGTTTCAAAGCTCATTTTGAGTATGTGGAAGACAAGTGACTCCACTACACTTTGGTCTGGTCTTCTGGGGCCCAGAGCAGAGAGCAGCAGGAGATGATGACGTTTCTGAACACAGCAGAGGGAGGAGGAGCTGCTGAAGGTGTGCTCGCCCACCCAGGACATAGACAGGCTGATGCCTTCCTCAACTGCTTCTCCACTTTATTTTTATTTATTTATTCTTTTTTTTGAGATATATTTTTACTACATAGTTCTGTCTGGCCAGGAACTTAATATTGGACCAGGCTGGCTTTGAATTTGCAGAGATCTACCTGCCTCTGTCTCCCATTCATTTTATTTTATTTATTATTTTTATTTTATTTTATGTGTATGAGTGTGTTGCTTGCATGTATATACGTGTACACATGTACAATGCTGACGGGAGTCAGAAGAGGCTGTTGGCTCCATGTCCAACGTGATTCCGTCTTGGGCAGGATTCTCTGTGGGTTTGTAGTATGTAGTCTGTCTCCTTATTTTGATAACATGAACTTTTAATGGACTAGGGAGCCTCAACATGGTTAATTATGTATGCTTTCTTTAAGTAGATTTTAATTGATGAATTATAATGGTGACTTTTACTTTGAAGAACAAGCTGGTGTAGTTACAGTAGAAAGGAAACTCTCATTTTTCCCCTGAGTTCTAGAAAACAACCTGACATTATCAGAGATTCAGCTCTAAGATTTTTTTCCTCTGAGTAAAAATTTTTCTTTAATGTGAAGCACTTCTTAAAGTCAGCTTATTTCTTAAAGTTTAACTTCCTTTAACATATAGAAAATTAATCCCTTAAAAATAAATAAATAAAAATTAAAAAAGAAAATTACAGGAATTTTATAGTCTTTATTAGCAACCTTTTTATTAAATAGTCTTTTAAAGTACACATTTCATCAAGCTTTACTAAATTCAAAGTCATATGACTGTGACCATTACCAGTATTTCCTCCATCCCTGAACAAAGCCCTAAGGCCCTGTCTCACTCCTCCCTCTGTCTGTTCTGGGAATTTCCGGTTAAGTGGGATAATGTTTCCAAGGGTCATCTGTGTTCTAGTTTTATTTGCTGTTGAGTGATATTCCATGATACGGATACCTATGTTCTGTTTATCCAAATCCATTTATTACCACGATTCCTTCTTGAGTACTTGGGATTGAACCTCAGGCCTCACGCATGCTGAGCAAGCACTCCATCACTGAGTTATATCTCAGCCCTGTTTTTATACTTTCAGTTTGAAAAAGGGTTTTGTTAAGTTTCCCAGGCTGACTTTGAATTCACTCTGTAACTCATTCAGTTCTTCTACTTGTGACCCTTCTGTCCCAGCCTCTCCATCACCGGGACTACAGGCCTGGGCCACATGATTACTTTTCAGTGTTTCATTTTAAAGATTTGGGGTTTGGTTCATGCATGAAGGATTCCATAGAAACTCACCGAGGCCTGCGCTGTGACCCCACCCACACCATCTGGCCAAGCCAGATAGAGAGCTGGGATTCCTTTGCTGGTTACCTCCAGCTCAAGCATGGTGCACTCCTATGCTCATGGCCAGAAGAAAGCTCTCATATCTCCCCTGAAACTTCTTGAAAACATGGTGGCTCTGGGTGTCTGGAATGGAACAGACACACCAGACACAGTGTGTCAGTTAATTTCTTTCTGTGGAGATCTTTAGGTTTGCATGAACTTGGAGTGGGTTCTTTTCCACTACACTAGTGGGGGGGGGTCTTGGTGGCTTCCAGAAGAATCCTAGGGATATATCTTGCTACATGTTTGTGGTGGCCAGGGATCTGAAAGGTGCTCCTGTGGTATCCCCCATGACAGCAAATGACCAGCCTGCTTTTTTTCTTTGAGCTTTGTCTGTGGATGATGTGACAGCCAAAAGTGAGCACTCCAGGAAACTCTGTTGGACTGTCCCACTAAGCACACATTTGGACAACTAAAAGCATTCTCCAGTGGTAGGTCCACCAAGCCCAACTTTTTTCAAAGTGCACATTTTATTTCTTGAATTTTTTTTCCCAACTTTCAGTTCATTTTCTAACAGAACAGCTTCTGGCAGGTTTGTGACCAAGACTTTCCATCATTCATGAAAACACTGGGGCAGTGGTGGCGGGAGGCGGGGGATCAAATTATTCTGGACAGTGACTACTCATTTTTCCTTTTGGTCTGATCTATGGGAGCTGTGTTGTTCAAGGTCTATGTGAGTTCCTACGCTGTGGCTATGTCTTTCTGTAATCTAGGAAGGCAAAGACCGTGCTGTATCTTCTTGGACTTGAGGGTGGGAGAATGGGAGAGCGAATGGTGTGAACTTTGAAAGCGGCAGTGTGTCCCAGTGCTCGCTTTCCAGGTCTGTTTTAGAAGGTGTTGCTTATTTAGATGAAAGTATCCATGCTTGGATCTTACATTTGCTCCGTGCAAAACTACCGACTTGAAAGCTGTGTGCCTGCTCACGGTGGGAGAGGGAGGACAAGCATCGCTGGCTGTTGTGTGCAGAGGCTTGTCAGAGGTGGCCACCGCTGGGGCTCTTGGCACCCACAGACTGCGTATAGTATATGCAAGTGTGCTGGCTATTTAGAACCATATCTGGGCTCACCGCTTGCTACAGTTTGGATGTGATTTTCCTTTCAGAGGTCTTTGTACTGTTGAACTGGTAGAACTTTTAGGAACTGGGGCTTTGTAGAAGGCAGTTGGGTTGTTTCGGATGTTACCTTTAGAAGGGATTAATGGGGTTCTCCCAGGACCTCGGTTAATTCTCATGAGTGCATTGGTAATAAGGCAAGGCCATGCCATTTGTTTGATCCCTCCTGCATGCAATTGTTTGTCTTCTGCTTCTCTGCCATATTGTAATATAGTTAGGAAGGTCCTCATTAGGGCCACAGCAGGTAGGACTCCCAAATCATGTATCTTTTTATTCTCCAAAACTATGAGCTAAATAAATCTTTTTTTCTTTGTACTGAGCATCAAGTATTTTGTCATATCAACAGAAAACAGATCAATACACTGCATTGTGTTGACTCCAAGGCACTCAGTCCTATTCATTTTGTTAATGGCTTACCTGTGATTCTTTTGTGTTTTATTATTGCACCCAAATTCCATGGTTTGGAAGACAAGTTGTATAAATGAGATTGATACAAATATCGTCTTCTCTAGCATGAGCGGCTTGTGCTGGCATGGACGCATCGCCTCTTCAAGCAGGCCTGTGGAGTATTCTGTCTCCGGTCATGGGTGCCATCTCTTCTCATCCCATCTCTGGGTAATAGATGGGTGTTTAGGGGAAGCAGACACTTGGAACTTTCTTGGACTCTAAGTGTTTTTCTTGGGACCTGTTCGGCCCTTCTGTGTGGGGGCGACCTGCGCTCTCATGTGCTCATCTGCTGGGTCCTGGTGAAGGTGAAAAAGTAGAAGCTTCTGGGTGCAGGAAATCTTTTTATTCTATAATAAGTTAGGTGCGGTGTGCTCTCTCTCCTGGGAAAGTCAGGAAATGTAAAGTTTTGTTTTTATCAACAGAGTCTTTATAGGACATTTCTTCTGGAATATTCTCCCCTCAAGTATGATGCAGCTCTTCTCTGATATGTCACCAGAAAAGATGGTGTAGGTTACCCGTTGTTTGTTGCTGGGCAGGACTTTTTGTTCTCAACGAGCCTTGTTTGCACAGATAATAGATCTTGTGGCTTTTATCTCCCTCTGGAACATAAGCTTATTGCATTATATTGATTTGTGTCTCTGTTCCTCTTTAAAAGGTTTGCATTAGGAAAATATAATGTAGACTATTAGTTTTAGAAACAACCATAGGAAGAGTATCTTATCTATATTCCCCTAATCTTACCTCAAATTATGGGATAAAATGTTTTCATGAAGAATTTTGTATAGTTGGAAGAAAAGAAGTCAATGTATGTATGTGCATGTGTGTGTGTGTGTGTGTGTGTTCCCACGTATGTGTGTATATGTGTGCATCCATGCATGTACTTTTTTATGAGTAAATCTAAGCTATTAGCAATCTGTTCATTGGTTTGAGACCCTGAAACTTGATCTTAACACTTGAATTTTCCAACTTAAGTGCGGTTGCAGTAACTTTACTTGGAAGTAAACTTCCAAGATTAGAATTATAACTTCCCAGATTAGAATTAGCCAACAGTGGATGCTAAACAATGAAGAAGGTATTGGATTCCCCTGGAACTGGAGTTCTCCTGGAATTGGAGTTTCAGACGGTTCTTGGCCGCCATGTGGGTGCTGGGGATTGAACCCGGGTCCTCTGCAGGAGCGGTCGGCGCTCTTAACCGCTAGGCCATCTCTCCAGCCCAGTAAAGAACTATTCTTAACAAAACCTAAAGATAATATTATTAACATTTTGTGATGTGTTCTTAAAAAGAAACGTGATAAATTTTGATTCATTTCCACTACTTTGCTATATGTGTTATCTTATTGTTTTAAATATTAATTTAAAATATTAATTTAGTGCGTCTTTGTGAATTCTGTAATCCTTAGCTAAACTTCGAACTGTTTGGCCATGTGATTTTGAGGGCAAAGGGAGCTCTGGGACCTAGGAAGGTCCAGTGTCCACCAAAGGGTGGCCTCTGAAGACCACTTGTTTTCAAAAGGGATTTTTAGTGTGTCATCAGCTGTCACAATGATTTCCACAGGAAGATTTTCATTTTCTTTTATTTCTATAAATAATTAAAAGTGGGGAGAGATTAATTAGATGATGCAATCTCTTATGTCCCAGCTTTGAACCACATTTGTTAGCAAAGCTGACCTAGTACATACCAGGTTTTTATTTCTATATTTAAAATTTTTTGGTCTTTTTGAGACAAGGTTTCCCTGTGGCCCCAGCTGACCTGGAACTCCCTATGTAGACCAGGCTGGCCTCAATCTTACAGAGTTCCACCTGCTTCTCTGGTTCCCAAGTGCTGGGATTAAAGGCATACAGTACCACACCTGGCTTAAATTATTATTTTTTGTCATTTTACTGTAGTCTTTTTCTTTTTGAGCAGACCCAGTACGTAGCCCAGGCTGCCCTTGAGCTTGAGCTGCTCCCGCCATCTCCTAAGTGCTGACATTCCAAGCTTGCTTCACAGTCATTCCTAATTTTGTCCTTTTTAAAAATTATTATCCCACATATCAATGTGGCATCATAATAAGTAGGGAAGGGAGCTGGAGAGATGGCCTAGCGGTTAAGAGCGCCGACCGCTCTTGCAGAGGACCCGGGTTCGATCCCCAGCACCCACATGGCGGCTGAGAACCGTCTGTAACTCCAATTCCAGGAGAACTCCAGTTTCAGGGGAATTCGGCACCCTCTTCTGACCTCCGCGGCATTGCACGACAGCGGTGCGCAAACCTATACGAAGACAGCACATTCATACACATAAAATAAAAAAATAAGTAGGGAAGCAGATGTGGCCGGGGTGGGAGGAGGAGGTGGAATTGGAGTCTGGTGATATGATCAAAATACATTGGGTAGACAAATGGGATTCTTGAAGAAGGAACTTGGAAAAGATGCAAAAACTGACAGCTCAGAGCTTTGCCCACCATCCCGTTACCCTCCCCACGTAAGGGCAGGGGCCCCTCACCCCGTTTTATATGCGAGGCTGCTACATCACTCGCCTCAAGATGATGCTTGCCATCCCCGCTGTGCTTCTTGCTATTGGGCAGGCTTTGAAAATGTCGCTCACTTTGTTCTGATTTCCTGCACTTGGATTTAAGTTTTCACGAGACACACTTCCCAAATTTGTCTTGTTTAGATGTACTGAGTATGAGAATTTAAATATGTTTTCTGTATAAATGTCAACCCAGGGCTTCCATGCTGAGGTAGTCTAGGGCTCTTGTTAAAAATTCAAGGATCGGGACTGGAGAGATGGCCTAGTGGTTAAGAGCTCCGACTGCTCTTGCAGAGGACCCGGGTTCGATCCCCAGCACCCACATGGCAGCTGAGAACTGTCTGCAACTCCAATTCTAGGAAAACTCCAAGGGGAATCCGACGCCCTCCTCTGACCTCTGCAGCATTGCACGACATGCACAAACCTACATGCAGACAGTATATTCATACACATGAATAAAAACATAAAAAAATAAAAAAATCTAAGGATCAAGACAGGCATGTTGGTATCCACCTGTAATCTCAACATTGAGGAAGGAGAGACAGAAGGATCAGGAATTCATGGCTATCCTGGGCTACACAGTAAGTTTGAGGCCAGCTTGGGCTACATGAGACCCTGTCTCCAAAAAAAAAAAAAAACAACAACTGCTGGACAGGTCACCCAAAGCTGCTGGGTGATCAGTTGAGAAGTGCCTAGGAGATTCGTACAGCACATCTCTGGGTGTGCCCTCGAGGTCTGTCAGGGCATCTCCAGGAGTTAACAAAGGGAGATGTCCCACCCTGAATATGGTGGGCACCAACCTATAGGTTAGAGTCCTCATGGAGAGAGGTGAAAGGAGAGTGCTCAGCAGTGCAGGCATGGGGTCTCTGCCTTCTGGCCACCATGAAATGGAAAACCCCTGTCATAGCTCCTGTCAACATGAAGTTCAGCCTCATCTCAAGCCTGAAGTGTCAGGAGGGACCAGGCCCTGAACCTCTGAACTGTGAGCCAAAAGAAACCCTTCCTTTAAGCCGTTTCTCTCGAGTATTTGTCATGAGGGGTGGGGGAGCTTTCCATTCCGTTACAACGTTGTTAGGACAAGCCAGGCTATGCCACTGGGTAGTCTTCCCTTTGCTAATCAGTTAGATGAAAGGTTCTAGTTTTGTGGGATTTCATTTATTTTTATCTCTTATGTGTACGAATGTTTTGCCTGCATATATGTAAGTGTAGTGCGCGGTGTGCATGCAGTGCCTGTGGAGACCAGAGAGGGCGTCAGACACCCTTGGAACTGTATTTACAGATGGTTGTTACCCACCATGTGGGTGCTGGGAACCAAGCTTGGGTTCTCTGCAGTGCTCTTACAGGCTGAGCCATCCCCAGCCCCTGGTTTTGTGTTTTTGTGTTAGAGTTAGTGGTCATCAGTGGCCAGGAAGAGTTAAGAGGGAAGGGAAGCCTGATTCAAGGTTTAAAACAGGATTGTGACTTGGAAAAATAACAAATATTATATTCTTTTTAAAAACGTGATATAAAAATGTCAATTGTAGTTATCTTCTATAATAAAGTTGATAAACGGAACAATTTGTAGTGTTTCAGAGCACTGTACAGGATTAGAGTTCATCATTTATTATTAGATTTTAGAAAGAACCAAAAGATGGGAGTTCAGAGCTGCCCAACAGAAAGAAGTGATAAATGTTTAGGAGAAGGAAAAGCTAATTATCCTGGTTTGTTTGATCATTATGTATTGTGTACTCACATCACATTATCATTCTACATTCCAGAAATATAGACAATCATTGCATCCATTAAAACTAAAATCTAAAAATTGCTCCTTTTGATCCTGTATCATTCTCTACTCTCCTTCCTAAATTTTGTGCACTCAAGAGCAGGTGTGTTAGAACAGGACAGTTGCAGGGCATAATATAATCCTCCCAGATTATCTCAGGGCCAGCCTAAGCTCTCTTAATACTCAGAAACCTCTGACCACTCTCTGCTGCCTTTGTCTTGAGCCACGGTGTGAAGGGCCGACCACCATGCCTCTGATCTGCAGCTGGAGAAGGTGCTGCTCCATAGGTAATGGGCACTGTCAGCACAGCCTCCTAACACAGATGCCACCTTCCCCAGCATGGGCCAGAGAGGATGACAGGGCAGATGACTGTAGGAAACACGTTTTCTATGCTGCAGGCTTTCAATACAGTGTAAGTCTGAAAGCTAAGGCAGTAAAACAGCATGGATGACGATGGAGGGGACTCCTTTTCTATTTACAGCTGTTAGACACATGCATTTTAAAGATATTTTGAAATAGCATTTAACTTGAAAGTCATGTTGACAAAGATCAAAACAATTGAATCAGTTTGTGGATAGTAGCAAAAATCTATGAGTCCTGTTTGGAAATGGTCTCAGATTATTCTGTGGTCTGGAAATAGATTGTTTGCTTGAGTGGTTGCCAGAGGAACACTGGAAGGTCAGAGTAGAGGTCCTGCTGGAAGTGACGGCATTTATCTCCTCCTCACCTGGCTTTTTCCTGGGGCTCATGGATCGGGTCGAGAGTACTTGTCTGCCATGCGTGAAGAGCTCTGCTTGCTTCTCTATGCTTCCTGCAAAAACGGACTTTTTCTTCCTCTCAAGTTTGTTTAGAGATTTATTTTAGTTTAAATGTGATGCTGTGTTATGGTTAGGTAGGTACTTCATTTGTTCTTACAGCTTAGCAGCACTGGTGTGCTGGAGGCCAGAATAGAAAAATCCTGAGACCATGAATTGAATTCCCAATTTTTGAGCATCTTTTAAATGGCAAAACTATGGAGCTGGAGAGATGACTCAGTGGTTAGGAGCACCGGCTGCTGATTTCCAGTACCTATATGGTGGCTAACAACTGTCCCTAACTCTCCAAAGCTTCCTTTTGTCTCTCGGGCATTGCATGGCACAGGTGCATTTACACACATGCAGGCAATACACTCATACACATAAAATAAAAATAATAAGTAAAAAATATAAAAAATAAGTTAAATGGCAAAAGTTGTAACTGATGGAAACTGTAAATTGGCAGAAGAACCTGAACTACTGCTTGGAACAAAACATTTGTTTTTGCTAAGTGGTTTAGTTCTTACCCAGCAACTGGTGCAACATTTTCAGGAACTTGGGCATGGAGAAGTGACCATGGTTTGTGCTGGGCCCCCGTGACCAGAGAAAGACTTGAAGAAGACCAGGTGGAGTGTTCATGTCCGCCGTGAGGCGTTCTCCTCGCCTGCTTGTCTTATCTCCCGTCAATTCATTTTATCGACCTACTTTAACTTGGTGCTAAGGTTTTTGTAATATAGATACAAATTATCGTTCTTTTAGACATATTTTATAATCAGCATCATTGGATGGACAAAAATGGCTCCAGTACACAAATATCCAACCTTGTAATGTCCTATTTTGTACACATACATTTTTTAACTAGACCAAGCTTGTTTTTTCTTAATTATATATTTTTTATTTTACTTATTTTTGTTTTATATGTATGAGTGTTTTGCCTGCATATATGTGAGTGAATTGTGTGTGTACAGTGCCCACAAGGGGATATGTGAGGGCATCAGGTCCCCTGGAACTGGAGTTATGGATGGTAACTACCATGTGGGGCACTGTCCTCTGCAAGAGCAGCCAGTGCTCTTAGCCACCAGCCCTCTCTCTAGTTCCTTTTTTTTTGCTTAATTTTTAATTGTGTAAAATAGTCATAAAATTTATCTCCATTACCATTTTAAAATGTACATTTGGGGGGCATTAAGTATACTCACAAACTGTTCCTCTATAAATGCCGTTCATCTGTAGAAATTTATTTATTTATTTTTATGTGTATGAATGTACTGTCTGCATGTAGGTTTGTGCACCTGTGTCGTGCAATGCTGCAGAGGTCAGAAGAGGGTGCCGGATTGCCCTGGAACTGGAGTTAAAGACGGTTCTTAGCCACCGTGTGGGTGCCGGGGATTGAACCCGGGTCCTCTGCAAGAACAGTCAGCGCTCTTAACCTCTAGGCCATCTCTCTAGTCCAGAAACTCTTTTAATCTTGCAGAAATAAATTATATCATTAAACAGTAAGTCTACATTGTCCTCTCCTCCCAGCCTCTGATAGCCACCAAACTTTCCAAAGAGTCTCTGTGACTTTAATATTCTAGGTACCTGTGTAAATTTTTTTCTCTTGATGTTTTTGAGACAGGGTCTCCCTGTAGCCCCAGCTGACCTGAACTCACTATGTAGACCAGACTGGCGTTGAACTCACAGAGATCCACTTGCCTCTGCCTCCCAAGTGCTGGGATTAGAGGTGTGCAGCACCATGCCAGGCTGAAACTCCAGTCTTCTAAAAAATAATTTTATTTATTATTTTTAATTTATGTGTATGAATGTTTTACCTGCATGAATGTAAGTTCACCTGTGTTTATGCAATGCCCACAGAAGCCAGATTCTGGTTATTAGCTACTGTGTGGGTGCTGGGAACTGAACTTCCTCTGCAAGAGTACTCTCAACCCCTGAGTCATCTCTCCAGCCCCAGAAACTCCAGCATTACAATTTGAAGAAGGAAGGGGATGGGACTTTCCAGTAAAGGTGACATGGAAGAGATAGCTAACCACCTTCCTCAGTGCGCATTGTGATTAAGTCAAACCTCACAACTGAAGTTGATCACCTACAATGTCCAGTTCAGAAAAGATTGTGCAAAATGTATCACGCTGACAGACCATGTACACTACTTTAGAAAGCAGAAACTCATTTTTGTGCCCATGTTAAAAAGAAGGCAGCGTAGTCTGTGTTGGGAGAACTCACTGCCTTGGACTCTCATGGGGCAGGATTGCAGGTGTACAACACTGGGCTAGGTGGAATTCTTTTTTTTTTTTTTTGTCTTTTCGAGACAGGGTTTCCCTGTAGCCCAAGCTGTCCTGGAACTCACTCTGTAGACCAGGCTGGCCTTGAACTCACAAAGATCTGCCTGCCTCTGCCTCCCAAGTGATAGGATTAAAGGCATGCGCCACCACACCCAGCTGGAATTCTTTCTTAAAAACAAGGTTTTGGAGGAAAGCTGTTTTGAGATTCTACCAGTGCCCTTTATGGAACACACAGTTTTCTTTTAGTGTGTTGTCAAATGTATGATTTGCTATAAAGACATCCTGAAGAGTTGAATATGAAAAGTTTTTTGTTTTCCTAGGTAATACTTCATTCTTATTTGTTAGGCTCAACTCATAAAACACCTAGTTCTCAGTCATCAGTGGCCATTAATTTTTTCCTTGTTGTTATTTCTTTGTAGTTACTGTTACTTAGGTTTTCATGCACATACATTTCCAGTAAGACTTCTGTCGTCTAGGCTCCTTTTCTCTTTTCACTTGTTTCCTTTCTCACTTTAGTTCTCTTTGATGTGACTTGTTCTCCTTGCTTTCCTTTCTGAAGATAAAAGTTGGCATTGCTTTGTTACTTTTATCATTGCTCTGACCTGACAGCTTAATTGAGAAGAGGCTCATAATTCAGGGGATATAACCCATCATGGAGTAGAGGACGTGGCGGCTGGAAGTGGATTATGGAAGTGTGAGTTGGGCAGTCACATTTCAGTGGCAGACAGGAAGTAGAGACCAGAAGTGGGAGCCAGGCTGTTACTCTTGAAGATCCGCCCCAGTGACCCATCTCCAGCAGCTCCACTCCCCACCCTAAGCATCCATGGCCTCCTGGAACAGCACCACCATCGCGTTTCAAACACACCTTCCTGTCCTTCCTGTCCCAGCCATTTCAGACTCAAACCACAACAGTTACCTACAACAGACCCTCCTTTCTAAACACCTAAAGCTAGAAACACTCTTCAAGCCTTGCCAGACTTCAGTCCTGTTCCTTGTGAGTTCTCCCTGGCCTGGCTAGGCTCCACATCACTGCACGTTGGAGTCCATATTGTTCAGCCAAAATCCAGCTTAAATGCTACACAAATGCCCAGGCTCATCCTGAGTACTTCACCTTTGAAAGCTTCACTGCAACCACAGACTAGAAATATCCAAAGACAAGCTCTGTCCAGCCCCCTGCCTCCCTGCATCCCCACCACCCATGCATTTCCCGCTTCTCAGTTCTGGTTCCCCTCCTGGTTCTTGTTGTCTTCCTTCAGCACTCAGTGCACACCTGGTTGTCTTCCTTCAACACTCAGTGCACACCTGGTTGTCTTCCTTCAGCACTCAGTGCACACCTGTTGTCTTCCTTCAGTACACAGTGCACACCTGGTTGTCTTCCTTCAGCACACAGTGCACACCTGGTTGTCTTCCTTCAGCACACAGTGCACACCTGGTTGTCTTCCTTCAGCACTCAGTGCACACCTGGTTGTCTTCCTTCAGCACTCAGTGCACACCTGGTTGTCTTCCTTCAGCACTCAGTGCACACCTGGTTGTCTTCCTTCAGCACTCAGTGCACACCTGGTTGTCTTCCTTCAGCACTCAGTGCACACCTGGTTGTCTTCCTTCAGCACTCAGTGCACACCTGGTTGTCTTCCTTCAGCACTCAGTGCACACCTGGTTGTCTTCCTTCAGCACTCAGTGCACACCTGGTTGTCTTCCTTCAGCACTCAGTGCACACCTGGTTGTCTTCCTTCAGCACTCAGTGCACACCTGGTTGTCTTCCTTCAGCACTCAGTGCACACCTGGTTGTCTTCCTTCAGCACTCAGTGCACACCTGGTTGTCTTCCTTCAGCACTCAGTGCACACCTGGTTGTCTTCCTTCAGCACTCAGTGCACACCTGGTTGTCTTCCTTCAGCACTCAGTGCACACCTGGTTGTCTTCCTTCAGCACTCAGTGCACACCTGGTTGTCTTCCTTCAGCACTCAGTGCACACCTGGTTGTCTTCCTTCAGCACTCAGTGCACACCTGGTTGTCTTCCTTCAGCACTCAGTGCACACCTGGTTGTCTTCCTTCAGCACTCAGTGCACACCTGGTTGTCTTCCTTCAGCACTCAGTGCACACCTGGTTGTCTTCCTTCAGCACTCAGTGCACACCTGGTTTATAAGCCCTGGCAGTTTTTTAGCCTCCAGAATCTAACACTGAACATTTATTATCTTGGGGGACTTTATATACCTTGTTTCTTTTATCCACAGTGTCATTTTGGGGCTCCTAATATACATTCTTTTCTCTCTCTCTCTCTCTCTCTCTCTCTCTCTCTCTCTCTCTCTCTTCCTCCCTCCCTCCCTCCCTCCCTTCCCTCTCTCTCTCCTCGTTTTGAGACAGACTCTCCCTTGTGTCCCCAGCTCTGGAACTCACTATGTAGACCAGGCTGGTCTTGAACTCATAGAGATCCCCCTGCCTCTGCCTCCCAAATGCTGGCATTAAAGGTGTGCACCACCACACCTAGCACATTTGTTGTTCTTAGACTAGGGGCCTGGTCATTTCCCCTGTGCGCATCGTCCTCCCCTGACTTAGTAATACCCAGCTATCTGCTTGTGTGGGGCTGGGTGCCCAAGCTTCTCGTGGTACTTGGCACTCCGTGTCCTTATCTCTGTCCCCACTGCAAGGGTGGTGGCTGCTTCCCTCATCTCTATTCTTAGTGCACACACTATTTCTAGCCCAAAGTGGATGCTGGTTTTATTGACTGAACTGAGGGTGCTGACTTTAGTCAAGTATTGATTTCTTTCTTTCAGCCAAAATCCACATCTTCATGTTCTGGCGTAAACTCCAGTCTGCTTCTTAAACAGAGGCTCTAGAAGGGGAGGGTGACTTAAACTTCAAAGGGGCTCATGGGGAAGGCGAGAGGAGGACTCCCGGGTCTGAGGCATGAGTGGGATTCCTGTAGAGAGGCTGGGCATGAGAAGAGGGCCTGGAGAGGGAGGACCCCACAGTGCTCAGTGACTTAATGGAAGAAACCCCATGACCCAAGAGTGTGGGATGCTGGAGGCAACTTTCATATTAGGGTGTGAGGTGGTCGATGTGTGGAGCAGGGTTCTGCCCCACTCTTAAGGGCAATGTGAACTGGCTGCTTAAGCTGTAAGATCCCAGTCTATAGAATTAAGCTAATAAGTGTTCATGGGATTGCTGTCTGTGTCTCTCGTCTCTCTGCTTCTATCCTTGTGTGTACCCGTCTCTGGGTGGCAGTGGTGACCCTGATGGGTTTCTTTCTGTACCTTGCTGGGTCAGGTGGCAAGTTCATTCCAAGTCTTCCAAGGGTTCTCCACACTGCTTTCCTTTTTTTTTTTGCTCTTTTCGAGGCAGGGTCTCTCTGTAGTCCCAGCTGGCCTGGAGCTCACTATGTAGACCAGGCTGGCCTTGAACTCACAGAGATCTGCTTGCTGGGATTAAAGGTGTGCACCACCACACTTGGCCACAAGATTATTAATGAACCATGCTTAGAATAAAAACATGTCTTGGGGCTGGAGAGATGGTTCAGAGGTAAACAGCACTTGCTGCTCTTGCAGAAGATTCAGGTTAAATTCCCAGCACTCACATGTAGCTAACGACCTATCTGTTAACAAAAGTTCCAGGCGATCCAGTGCCCTCTTCTGGCCTCTGTGGGTACTGCACACACACGGTACAGTTACATGCAGGTGAAATGTTCACACACATAAAACAAATAAATTTAAAAAGTATGTTTTAACCTCTTTTGTGAACTATGTATACTGAAGTTACTTTGATTTTATTTTGATCCAATTTTATAGGGTTTTTTTCCCCCCTCCAGTGATTAACAAAGTCATCCTTGCCAAACTTAGTAAGAGAGGTTAAATGTTTGGTCCAATTTTCCTTCCTGGATAGGTTTTTCCTTTCTGTCCCTATCTGTTTTGAAAACATACCCGAAGATAAAAGGCCCAATTCCCACACTCCCCCTAAAAGTGAGTTCTTGGGAGAGAGTCTGAAATTAATGTAAATATTTGCTGATCTTGCATACGACCGACCAATGAGTCAAGGCAGGATCCTCAAAGTGGCCTATATGCTTTGGGGGTTATACTGAAGGAGATACTACACTTTAACCGGGGCTCTTATGCTTGACTGCTTGGCTTGCACCTTCCAGGTCNAATTTATTTATTATTTTTTATGTGTATGAGTGTACTGTCTGCATGTAGATTGGTGCACCTATGTCATGCAATGCCATGGAGGTCAGAAGAGGGCATCAGATTCCCCTGGAACTAGAGTTAAAGATGGTTCTTAGCTGCCATGTGGGTGCTGGAAATTGAACCCGGGTCCTCTGCAAGAGCAGTTGGTGCTCTTAGCTGCTGAGCTATCTCTCCAGCCCCATAACATAACTTTTATTTTCTTCACCTAATGCAAAGAACAGGGGCGGATAGAATGTAATTACTAATGTTTAAAGTGCAAATTTCACATTGCTGTTCAGATTAAGTGAACAACATAAAATATTTTTTAAATAAAACACTTTTTTTCTTCTTGTTAAAACAGCAGAAATACTTAGGTTTTGGTAAATAACATTCTTAGATTAACTCTGTTGCATCATTCTACCTTAGCTGTGAATTAAGAGGGATTTTTTTTAATTTTTATTTATTTTTGTATGTGTTTGAATGTACTGTCTGCATGCAAGTTTGTGCACCCGTGTCATGCAATGCCGCGGAGGTCAGAAGAGAGTCTCGGAATTCCCCTGGAACTGGAGTTCCCCTGGAATTGGAGTTTCAGATGGTTCTCTGCCGCCATGTGGATGCTGGGGATTGAACCCAGGTCCTCTGTAAGAGCAGTCGGCACTCTTAACTGCTAGGCCATCTCTCCAGCCCCTAAGAGGGATTTTTAATAGGACATTATTATTATTATTATTATTATTATTATTATTATTATTGCTTTATGTGTATGAGTGTATTGACTGCATGTGTGTAAGTGGGCCCATGTTGTGCAATGCCTGTGAAAGTCAGAACAGCATTGGATCCCCTGGGACTGGAGTTAAGGAAAGTTGTTAACCACTATGTGTGTGCTGGAAATCAAACCTGGGTCCTCTGCAAGAGCAGCCAGTGCTCTTAACTGCGGAGACAGATTTCCAGCCCCTTGACATTTATTTATCTTCAGTTCACAATAGCCCCCAGTTTCCCTTGGAACTTCATTTGATTTTCACAGATCTGTGGATTTTCCAAAGGGCCTTCTATTTCTGGTTTCTTGCTGGACCAGAACAAGCTTTGTGAGATGATTGGTGATACTGTCTGGTGGAGGTTCACCTTGCCAGGACTGCGGCCCCTCATCTCGGCAGAATGTTTACCAAGTGTCCATTGTGCACAGCGGCTTTACAGAGTTGTTCATGCCTGGTACATCTAGTTTTCTTTCCCCTTTTTATTGTGTGACGAGAAGTTCAGTGCAGAGATCTTCGAGTCTGACTGTGGCTTGGTCTTGCTGGTGTAGATAGGTCACTCTTCCTTCATGTAGTTTTTTAATATTTTGTTATTTTTATTTTGTGTGTATGAGTATAATGCCTGCATGCGATGCCCGTGGAGATCAAAAGAGGGTGTTGGATCCCCTGGAACTGGAGTTACAGGTGGTTTTAGCCACCATGTGCATGCTGGGAACTGTGGGTCCTCTGCAAGAGCAGCCAGTGCTCCTACCCACTAACCAGCCCCCTTCATATATTTGTTAGTAGAGACTGAAATATTGGGGAACTGATACCTTTATCAATGTGAAATGCATCTTTTCACCCTGGTAATGTTTCTTAGTCTAAAGTCCATCTTTTCTGATATTATAGTCCATCTCTTTTTGATGTTTTGTGTAGTATATTAGCTCATTTTTCCTTTAACCATTTAATGTTTTATATTTAAAATGGATTTTTTTGGTAAGTAGATATAAAATTGGATATTTCTTTTTTTTAAATCCACTCTGATTTTCAATTGGCGAATGTGTATAATTTATAATTAACATAATTCTAAGTGTTACTGGATTTAAATTCCGCTTTTGCTGCTTGTTTTCCTACTTGCCCGACCCGTCCTTCATTCCTACCTCTCCTCTTTTCTTGCCTTTCTAAGTGTTAATTGAGTTATTACTTATTAATTAGCTTACTATTTTTATCTGCTTATGTTTAATAACTTTAGCTCTTAGATTTTTTTGTTGCTTTTTTTAGTGGTTGTTTCAGGATTTCCTATATGTGTCTTTTCATATGTTACTTTCTCCTTCCATATAACATGTTTATTTTAATATACTTGTCATACATGTTTAACATGAGAGTTTTATTGTAGTATTTGTTTACATCGTTTCTTTTATTCTTTACACCACACTTCCCTTCCATGTTTTTTATAAGTCCCACAACATACTACTATGTTTAGCTATCTTTTTAATTTTGTTTTTGTTTATTTTATGTGTATGAATGTTTTGTCTGCATTTATGTAAGTGAACCATGTGTGTGCAGTGCCCTCAAAGGCAAAAGGAGGATGTCAGATCTCTTGGAACTGGAGTTACAGATGGCTGTTAGCTGCCATGTGGGGCCTTGGGATCCAAGCTCTGATCCTCTGTAAGAGGAGTCAGTGCTCTTACTGCAGACTCATTTCTTCAGCCTCAGTGATTATCCTTTAAACAGGATTTTGAAATTTGTAAAGGGCGTGTCTCACTTACCTGTGTTTCTTATTTTAGGCATTTTAATTTAATTTAATTTAATTTAATTTTGTTTAGTTTAGTTTAGAGTCAGGGTCTCCCTATGCCCCAGTTGGCCTGGAACTCACTCTGTAGACCAGGCTGGCCTTGAACTCAGAGAGATCTGCCTGCCTCTGCCTCCAGAGTGCTAGGATTAAAGGTGTGCACCACCATGCCTGGCTTAAAAGACGGTTCTTGTGGGTGCTGGGACTCAAACCCGGGTCCTCTGCAAGAGCAGTTGGCACTCTTAACTGCTGAGCCATGTCTCCAGACCCTGTTTTAGCCATTAAAAAAAAAAACTACTGAAAATCAACCCTAGGGCCGTTGTGTTTGGGACCTTGGTGTGTGGGACCTTGGTGTGTGGGACCTTGGTGTGTAGTGTGTGTTACCTTGGTGTGTGGCTCCTTGGTTTCTGATACTTACACTGACTTTTATGGTTCATAAATACTGTCAGCATTTGCTTGTATGAAAGAATTGTTTATTTCACCACATTTTTAAAAATTTTTATTTATATGTTTATTTTATGTGTGTGCATGTTTTGCTTGTCTGTCTGTAAGTGCACCATTGGTGTAATGTTCATGGATGCCAGAAGAGGGCATTGGATTCCCCTGGAACTGGAGTTACAGATGTTTGTTAGCCACCATGTGGGTGCTGGGAACCAAACCCATATTCTGTGCAAGAGCAGCCAGTTCTCTTAACTGTTGAGCTCTCTCTCTAGCCCACTTTTTCATGTTAATTTTTGTATATTTGATACGGAACATCTCAGTCTTATCTTAATCCCCTTCATATCCCCTTCCCCAATGGCCCCTTCACAGTCTCCCCACTGAATTCATATACTCGTTTGCGCGAAGATCCATTGCGTCAAGTTAGTGTCCCGACGTTCTTCAGTGCAGGTTCATCCGCCGAGGTCTAGTCAGCCCATCCAGAGTCGCTCACTCTAAGAAGAGCAGCTCTTCCCCACCCAGCAGTAATCAGGGGCCAGTATTTCTTCTGCTAAGATTGGGACCTGCTCCCCATTTCCACAGTTCTATGCTGGGTTTTGTCGGCCTAAGTTTGCTTGGGTCTTGTGCATGCTGCCTGGTTTTGGTATTGGAGTGATACTGGCTTCATAGAAGGAATTTGGAGGTTCTTCTGTTTCTAGCTTTTTGAATAATTTAAGTAATATTGGCCGTAGGTCTTTAAATGACTGATAGAGTTCTGCTGTAAATCCATTTGGGCCTAGGCTTTTTTTATTTGGAAGGTATTACTGTTTCAGTTTTCTTGGATATTATGGGTATGTTTAAGCTGTTGATCTCTTCTTGCTTTAGCTTTGGTGATTCCTATGATTTTAGATATACATCCATTTCTTTTAGGCTTTCAAATGTAATAGAGTATAGGTTTTTTAAAGTATTACCTTATAATGTTCTGGATCATTTTGTTATCTGTTGTGATCTTTCCTCTTTCATTTCTAATTTTGTTGATGTGGAGTTGCTCTTTCTTTCTTTCTTTTGATTAGCTGGGCTAAGGGTCAGTCTATTTCGTTTAGCTTTTCAAGGAACCAGCTCTTGTATTCATTGATTCTTTGTATTTTCTTTTTTTCTACTTCATTAATCTCTGCTCTGATTTTTGTTATTTCTTCTTGTCTGCTGGGTTTGGGTTTCATTTGTTGTTGTCTTTTAAGTGTCTTGAGTTGTAATGTTACATCATTTATTTGTGCTCATTCTGATTTTTTTCCAATTTTTTATTTTTATTTTTTGTAACAAGTAATAAGTTATGAGTACAAGCATCCTTCATGTAAAACGAATTTGCAAGCAGTTCTGCCCAAACCCACACAGCCCAAGGCTCCCACCATCCAGCTGGAGGGGCTTGTATGTATAATCAAGTTGATCAAATAAGTGTCCAGTCTATATTGCTGTAGTTTCACCATTCACCCCAATCACAGCCCTTACTTTCTACCATGCCCCCTCTTCCACAGATTGTTCCCTAGGCTTAGAAAAGGGGCACAGGTGGACGAGAAGCAAAACAGTTTACTTTCTCTGGAGATGTCGTTTTGGACTGTACTGGCTGTTTCCTTTAATGGGCTGACAGTTTGTTCAGGAATAACCTTTCAGTCCTACTAATGAAGCACAAGCAATTAGATATATAGGTATTTAAACAGTACTAATTATTACGGTAGCTTACTTTGGTATAGACACAGATGTTTGGATGGTATGCTAATCCATGAATTATGTATTTTTCTGTAAAAGATGACAAGGTCTTACTGTGGCTTATAACTTCTCCTAACCAGTAGAGGATGTAAGCTTGTGGCATCAGCCATTAGTTATTCCTCCAAGGAGAGAGCTAATAGCCAATTAGATTTGGGATATATAGACATATGGCTGCCACTGCTGCACAGTATTTCCAGGCAGGTGAGGTGTAGCTGATGCTGATGGAGGAGTCTTGCTTGACTCAAGGAGACCAATATTTGCTTTATCGGTTTAGTGGCCTTTGGTCACACTCTCTGATATTCCAGAGACCAACTGTACACTTGCAAGTATGGTCTCAATACATCTTTCCCATGCTTACATCAGGTCTTTGACAGCAGGGCCTTACCGCCTCTCTTCTTGCAGGTATCCCAGCTTATAGGCAAGAAGCCTTTACCTTTTTTGGGGGGGGCACTTGGATCCCCTGGCCAACATCTCCTTGGCAGAATAATCCATTGCTGATATCAGAGCTCTCCTGTATTAATATATTTTGCTTAATCGCACAGCTCAAAGAGACTTTAGTATTATATTTGGTTCTGAATAGAGAATAATCCTTTTCACAGTTCCTATGTCTATTAGTCAATTAAAGAAAGCAGTGTTACTGGTTTTATAAGAGATTACCTCTATAGTAGTCAGCTCTAATTTACAGTTAGAGAATGACTTCATTACCATTATATTTTTCTTTGTCCCATGAAAAGGAGGTAAGAAAGTCTTATTAAAACTTTTCGGCACCTAGAAGGTAAGGTTCTTTAGGACTCATTCAAATAGGATCCACAGAGATGTTTGATGCCTGTAGCAGTCTGAGGCTTTTCTTCCTTTTAATGTTTAGATGGGCCAACTTCTCTGCTGGTATTTCTTGGTACATCCTACACAATGCAAAGCTGTATCTTTTCTTTCTCAGCCGTTAAGTTGGTGATGTTTTGACCTGTGGGAACATACAAATCTTTTCCCATAGTTAATTTTTTTTTTTTTTTTTGGTCTTTTCGAGATAGGGTCTCCCTGTAGTCCCAGCTGTCCTGGAACTTACTCTGTAGACCAGGCTGGCCTTGAACTCACAAAGATCTGCCTGCTTCTGCCTCCTGAGTGCTAGGATTAAAGGCATGCACCGTCATGCCCAGCCCCATAATTAGTTTTAAGATTAAATTGAAAAATTTTTGACAAAAAGTTTTAATATATAACTGTATCCCCCCTTTTTTATTTTATGTTTTTATTTTTTGACCCATGAGTCTCAAAAAGGCAGTTGTAATTACACATACCTATAGGCAGGAATCAAGGTGTAAATTTCATTAAATTTACCCAATCTGTTTTGGGTGACTGTATGTTGTTAATTTGGGAAGCAAACTTAATTCCTTAAGTTATCCTACAGGTAAAAGAGAATGTTACAAGATGATACCGTATAACACAAAAATTATAGAGAACATTTATATATGTATTTAATTGTTGTGAGTTCAACAAGTATCCGATTTTCTGTATTTGTTGAGACTTGTTTTGTGCCCTGTATGTGGTTGATTTTGTGGAAAGTTCCATGGGATGCTGAATAGGAAATATAATCCTTGGTGCTTGGGAAGAATATCTGGTAGATGTCTGTTAGGACCATTTGATGTACAGTATTATTTAAGTCAGATGTCTCTCTGTTTATTTTTCATCTCATTGACTTATCTAATGGAGACAGTGGGGTATTGAAATCCTCTACTACTAGTGAGTTAGGAGTAATCTGTGTCTTAACGTCCTGTAGTATTGTGTTTATAAAGTTGGGTGCATCACAGTTTGGTGCATATATATTCATGATTATAATATCTTTTTGGATGTTTGTTCCTTTGATAAGAATGAAGTAACCCTCTTTACCTCTTCTGAATAGTTTGAGTTTAAAGTCTATTTTGTCAGATATTGCAACTCCTGCTTGCTGCTTACTGCCATTTGTTTGGGATATTTTCTTCCATACTTTCACCTTAAGATAGTGCCTATTCTTGAAAGTGAGGTGGGTCTCTTGCAGACAACAAAAAGTTGGATTTTGTGGGGCTGGAGAGATGGCTCAGCTGTTGGGAGCACCAACTGCTCTTGCAGAGGACCCGGCTTCGATTCCCAGCACCCATATGGCGACTAAGAACTGTCTTTAACTCCAGTTTCAGGGGAATCCAACACCCTCTTCTGACCTCCACAGCATTGCACAACATGGGTGCACCAACCTACATGCAGACAGTATATTCATACACATTAAAAAAATAAAAAATAAAAAGTTAGATTTTCTCTTTCTTTCTTTCTTTCTTTTCTTTCTTTCTTTCTTTCTTTCTTTCTTTCTTTCTTTCTTTCTTTCTTTCTTTCTTTCGCCTTTTTGAGACAGGGTCTCTCAGTAGCTCTGGCTACGGCTCTCCTGGAACTGGCTGTGTAGACCAGGGTGGCTTTGAACTCACAAAGATCCACTTGCCTCTGCCTCCCAAGTGCTAGGATTAAAGGCATGTGCCACCATGCCCAGCTGGATTTTGTTTCTTTTTTTTTTTAATTTTTTTTGGATTTTGTTTCTTAATCCATTTAACTAACCCGTGTCTTCTGACTGGGTCATTCAGTCCATTGGTATTTGAAATTATTAATGAAAGATGTGTATTGGCCACCATCATTTTAATTTCTGTTTGCATTCTTGGTTTAACTTTGTGTTTCCATAGCTGCAGCTTCATTTATTTTCTTGCTATTGCCCCTTGAGTATAGTCGTTCTTGGGTATAGTCATTCTTGGGTATAGTCCTTCTTGGGAATATTCATTCTTGGGTATAGTCATTCTTGGGTATAGTCGTTCTTGGGTATATTCGTTATTGGGTATATTCATTCTTGGGTATAGTCATTCTTGGGTATAGTCATTCTTGGGTATAGTCATTCTTGGGTACGTATAGTCATTCTTGGGTATAGTCATTCTTGGGTATAGTTATTCTTGGGTATAGTCATTCTTGGGTATGTATAGCCATTCTTGGGTATAGTCGTTCTTGGGTATAGTCGTTCTTGGGTATAGTCATTCTTGGGTATAGTCATTCTTGGGTATAGTAGTTCTTGGGTATAGTTGTTCTTGGATATTGTTCTTCTTGGGTATAGTCGTTCTTGGGTATAGTCATTCTTTTTTGTTGGCTCTTTGTAATGCTTCATGTATTCTCTGAAGGGCTGGTTTCCTGGACATGAATTCTTTCAGTCTATTCATGTCATGGAAGATTTTTCTTTCCCTTCCAACTATATAATAGACATTTTTGGTGAGTTAAGTATTCTGGGTTGACATCTATGGTCATTTAGAACTGGGCATACTTTGGTCCAGGTTCTTCTGGCTTTCATAGTTTGCATTGAGAAGTTAGCTGTAATTGTGATGGGTTTTCCTTTATGCGTCACTTGTTTTTCTCTTGTACCTTTCAGTATTCTTTGTTTTGTATGTTTAGTGTTTTTATTGTGATGTGATGTGGGGAGTTTCTTTTCTGGTCCTGTCCATTTAGTGTTCTATGTGCTTCTTGTATTTACACAGGTATGTCATTCCTTAATTTTGGGAAATTTTCTTCTACAGTCCTGTGAAGATCTGGTCAATACTATTATCCTGAGATTCTTCTCCTTCCTCTATGCCTATGATATGTAGGTTTGGTCTTTTCCTGGTGTCCCACATTTCCTGAATATTCTATTCCTGGTTTTTTTTGGTCTTTTCAAGACAGGGTCTCCCTGTAGCCCCAGCTGTCCTGGAACTCACTCTGTAGACCAGGCTGGCCTTGAACTCACAAAGATCCGTCTGCCTCTGCCTCCCGAGTGCTAGGATTAAAGGCGTGCGCCACCACGCCCGGCTTTAAATGTATTTCTAACTCTTGTGAATTCAGCCAAAAGTTTATCCCTATCTTCTTTCAGTTCTTTGGTTTTGTGTATGTTATTTATGTTAGATGAATTCTTTGATCATATTTATTATTGTTCTTTTGATTTGTGTCCTGCGTTATCTCCAGGGGGTTCTCATTGTCAAATTCTTCTGTAGGACTGGTGGTGTTTGGTGGCGACATATTATTTTGATTTTCATATTTTTATTTTCATTGTGATTTTGGCATGTGGATTTATTTCCCTGTTTGTGATTCAGGTGTGAAACTCAAGCCTTCCTTTGTTGAGTTTCAATATGATTCTGTTTGTATAATTGATGTGCCTTGGTTGTATTCTTGTTGGGTAGGAAAAGCTGGTTGGTGTAGGCTTCAGATTCTCTCTTTTGAATTTATTTTGGAGGGACCAGATGGCTCTAGTTCACCTACTCAGGAATTCATGCAGAGGCCCAAACCAGGCGGCAATTAGATACTCCCAGTCTTCCTCCTAAGGTCAGGGTCCCTACTAGTCAGCAGGCTCAGCCCAGTTTGGGAATTTTGCTAGTCAGAGGCTGGATTCAGGTGTCCTCAGGTGCTCCCAAAGTCTGGGCCCTTTCTAAAGGGCTGAGAGAAGCCTAGTTCTTCAGTGATGGGAGGGACTTCAGATGGTCTCAATTTAGGGGATGGGTGTGGTACAGTTTGGAGAGATCAATGCCAGGGGGAGCTAAGAGGCTAGTCCAGAGGTCTCTGGTGCCAAGGCAAAAGCAGTCCTGTGCCCAAGGCAGGGAAGAAGGCTGGTCTAGGGAGTACAAGGCAGGGTGGGGCGTGGGGAGAGCCAGGATAGAAGGCTGCTCTCTGGAGTCCAAAGGGAAGATGGGGGGGGGGCTGCCTAGGAAGGGTCTAACCAGCCAGACTGGAAAATTGAGCTGGTGGAGCTGGTGTGAGTCCAGTGGCTCAGGGCACAATGGATGGGTCTGGAGAGGAGGGTGCCCAGATATCTGGGGTGCCAAGAGCAAGAGTGGGCTTGTGCCCAGGCTAGAAGGGGAAGAGGGTCACCTTAATTTTTCAGACTTATTTCATGGTGTAAAATTCTGAACTAGCTGTTTCTAACATTCTTGTAAACTGCTGTTTCATTGTCTCAAGTGGCTTCTGATAAGTATGACATGGTTCTTTTCTCCCCAACACATTCAGTCTAGGCTCCACACTGTCAGCAAAACATATTCCTCCTGTCTAACTAGGAAGTCTAATGTAGTTCTTTGTGTCTGAACATGTTGCGTGTCTTCTCTGATTACTAATAAAATATTTTCCTGGGCCTGGAGAGATGGCCTAGAGGTTAAGAGCACCGACCACTCTTACAGAGGACCCGGGTTCGATCCCCAGCACCCAAATGGTGGCCGAGAACCATCTGAAACTCCAATTCCAGAAGAACTCCAGTTCCAGGGGAATCCAACACCCTCTTCTGACCTCTGCAGCATTGCACGACACGGGTGCACAGACCTGCATGCAGACAGTACATTCATACACATACAGAAATAAATAAAAATTTAAAAAACTTAAAAAAATATTTTCCTTTACTGCTGGTTTTCTTGGATATGATTATGCTGTGGTATGTGTGTGAGATATGTGATGTGTGTGTGATATGTGTGTGATGTGTATGTGATATGTTTTGTGATGTGTGTGATGTGTATGTAGTGTGTTTATGATATATGTGTGATGTGTGTGATGTGTATGTGTGATATGTGTGTATATGTATGTATGATATATATGTGTCTCTTATGTGATGTGTGTATGTGTGTGTCTGTGATGTGTGTGCATGTGTGTGTCTATGATGTGTGTGCATGTGTTTGTGTCTATGATGTGTGTGCGTGTGTGTGCACTTTACATATTTATCCTGCTTGGAGTTCACCCTTGCTGTCATTTGAGTTTTTAGCTTTCATTAAATTATAAATATTTCCCCTCGTGACCACTCAGATGTTTACATGTTCTCTCTTCCCACCTTTTATGTCCCCTAGGTCCCTGAGCATATCTACATTAGATCTTCCTAAGGCTCTCCTAGGCCACACTGCCACTCCAGTCTGGTCCATGCACCTGATTTTCTCACAGATGCAGGTTGTCTGTTTTACTTGGGTTCTCTACTTCTCATGCCTAGTGACCTTTGGTTGCAGGCCAGATACTGTAAAGTGAATGCTGGATGGCGTTGATCTCTGTCAGCTGTTTAACTTACTTATAGATCAGTTTGATGTTATTGAGTCTCATTTGTAAGCTGTTTGGTGGTGGGGCTGGAGTGGCCTTTGGTCCTGTTTTAACTCCACAGTTGCGGTGTCACTCCTAGCAGGCCCTGAGGTCTCTGCTCTGGTTTGTGGGAGCTCAGCAGTTGCCTGGCTTGCGAAACACTTGCAGTTGTTCTTACAGTTGGCGATACTTCTTCCCCTGCACATATGCAGATTGAATTTGGCCAAAGGTCTAGTCTGAACCTCCTCATGGTTAGATACCAATTATTGTCTCAAGACTTTGTCACTCCCTGAGCTGGGATTGCCTCAGTGTCATTTGCATTCCCTGACTATTGATGCACAGTTCTGTTCATGTTCTGAACTAGTTAGATGAGGCTTAATGGCTCAGGGTGAGGAAGCCAGTTACTGGGATACCGGCCAACATGGGCTTTTTTATAGTAGTGGAACAGCCCATACCAACAATATAAGAATCACGTAGAGTTCCATTTTGAAAATCTCATTGTAGAGTTTGAAGCTAGACAGCTGTTTATTCTTTTCTGAAAGCAAACTATTCTGTATGCATTTAAAGTCACAAGTTTTTTTAAATAATATTTTTATTTATTTACTTATTTGTGTGTATGAATGTACTGTCTGCATGCAGGTTTGTGCACCTGTGTTGTGCAATGCCGCAGAGGTCAGAAGAGGGCGTTGGATTCCCCTGGAACTGAAGTTCTCCTGGAATTGGAGTTACAGATGTTTTTCAGCCACCATGTGGGTGTTGGGGATTGAACCCGGGTTTTCTGTAAGAGCACTTGGCACTCTTAATCACTAGGCCATCTCTCCAGCCCTAAAGTCACAAGTTTTATTTAAAAAACTTAAGGAGCAGTTGTTCACAACTGAGTTCATATATTAGTACCAGAAGAGACTCTTGTGACACGGGGAATGGAAAAATGTCTTTCCCTGGGGCATCCCCCTTGCCCTCCATCAAGGACCATCTGTATAGTAAGAGAATGCTCGGTATAAGTGGCTTGATCTTCACCTCACCAAATCATCTATTCATGCACCTTTCTTTCCTTGTAAACCTACAGCTATTCTTATAAACAGGTGGCTATATTTTTGTGCAAGTCACATATTAATATAGTTTGCTTAAGAAAGATGCAATTAAAGATTGATATTCTATTTGTTTATATTGAGTATTTGCCAGTGATTCATTGGCTAGGGAGCATTGATAGGCTCAGAGGTATTTAAGATAACACTGTTCTTCATTGTCTTAGACCTTACATACTCCCAGGAACATCTCAAATATTTAAAAACATAAATATCTTCAGATTGATCGATAGGTACTGAATTAAGCATGTGAGATAGATGCTTGGAAAATGTAGCTTTAATAGGTTAAACATCTAATTTGGGACCATTTTGCATGAAACATAACTTTGGGCAAAGCAGCAAGACCCTGAAGATAGTGTTATTTAAGCTTTTCTTAAAAGAATTCTTTGGGGGCTGGAGAGATGGCCTAGCGGTTAAGAGCGCCGACCGCTCTTACAGAGGACCCGGGTTCGATCCCCAGCACCCACATGGCGGCCAAGAACCGTCTGAAACTCCAATTCTAGGAGAACTCCAGTTCCAGGGGAATCCGACACCCTCTTCTGACCTCCGCAGCATTGCACGACACGGGTGCACACACTTGCATGCAGGCAGTACATTCATACACATACAGAAATAAATAAAATTTAAAAAAAATT
>VZQC01009002.1:1086305-1144746 GCA_009823505.1 Rhizomys pruinosus | reverse complement strand
TGTGTGTGTGTGTGTGTGTGTGTGTGTGTGTGTGTGTGAGAGAGAGAGAGAGAGAGAGAGAGAGAGAGAGATGTCACATTGATGGCTGAGCACTCCGCAGACACTATCTGCATGTTGACAAGTTGTGAGCGTGCATTAACCACTGTCCACTCATGCTGGCAGTCTCATACCCAATGCAGCAGTGTTGAGAAATGGACCTTCAGGAGGTGCCTTGACTCTCCTGAGAGGACTAACACTATTAATGGACGAAGTTTCACTATCCCAAGAGTTTGGTGAGCTTGCTTGCTCTCTCTCACCTACATGATGCCTTCTTCCACATAAGCGAGAAACAAAAAGACCTTTGCCAGGTGGGCAACTTCAGGCTTCCCAGCCTCCACGACAGCCAGGCAAATACATGTCTGTCCATCATAGATGACCCAATCCATGTTATTGTCACACAAAATTTACTAAGACAAGGTGCAGTTTGCTCTTCACTACAAGTGCAACGGACGCTGTCAGTAGGGTTTTGAGGAGTGACGGCTTAGTTTTACATTCAGGAAATGAGGCTGGTTGCTTTTGGAATCCATGCTCTTGAGAATAAAAGCAGAAAGAGGCTGACAAGGAAGTTACCTCAGCTTCCAGATGTGAAATGCTGAGGCAGGTTGAAGGTGGAGGAGAGAAGAGGTCAGCAGGACTCTGTTCTGAGCTAGGGAGGTGGGGAATAGGGTTCTTTATTTATTTATTTATTTTTTTATTTCTGTATGTGTAGGAATGTACTGTCTGCATGTAGGTTTGTGCACCCGTGTCGTGCAATGCCGCAGAGGTCAGAAGAGGGTCTCGGATTCCCCTGGAACTGGAGTTCTCCTGGAATTGGAGTTTCAGACGGTTCTCAGCCGCCATGTGGGTACTGGGGATCGAACCCAGGTCCTCTGTAAGAGCGGTCGGCGCTCTTAACCGCTAGGCCATCTCTCCAGCCCGGAATAGGGTTCTTTAAACAATTAGATATGGAGTTGGAAGATGAATAAAAATATTTGAGAAGTAATTGCAGAGGTGGAGGCCACACTGCTTCTAATTCAAGTCAGTCCTTACTGAGGGGAGGTTTTTTCCTACACAGAATAAGGACAACAATCAATAACGTGAACACATGTTACATGCCAGGGATTATAGAGAAACAACATAGTCCTGGATATTAAGGATTCTGGAAGAAGGACTTGTTGGAAGAAGCTTACTCAGTCTACCTAATTGATGGGGGCTGGGGAGGGAGGTGGTTAACTAAATCAAGTAGATAGAAAACTTTATATATACATATCTGTATGCATATAAATAAAGTCATTGAGATGTAATAGTTGTATATATTTCTGGGATACAGAGTGAAGGCTCATAGTATTACAGTATATACCAAGCAGGTTGGGGTCCTTAATATTTCCGTCACCACAGATATTCTTCATTTCTTGGTGTTTGGAAACTCACAAGTAGTTGTCAGCCTGCTGTATCATTGACAGAACTTCAGAAGCTACTCCTATACCCAACTGTACTTTTGTTCCTGTTCATCAAGACCACCCTCCCCCCATGCCTTTGGTAGGAAACTTGTGGCACAGGAAATCTCCAGAGGGCAACTGGGCTTTGTGAATTCAGGAGAACAAAGCACAGTTAGTTGGGGGGCTCATGGCTTTTCATGCATTCCTTGTCCTCCTGGGATAAAGGATGAAGCTGCTCCATCTTCACAGTTATCATCATCATCATCATCATCATCATCCTTATTGTTTCTATTTGACGTATGCATTTTCAAATATAGTATTGCCCTAAGCCTGAATTCCACAGGCCATTGCTATGGTTAGCATCTCATGTTCCCTCAAAGGCCCAGTTGATGGCCTGTTTGGTGCTACTAGGAGGGTGTGCAGTCTTTCAGGGACCTCGATGGAGGCTGTTTTTCATTGAGGGCATGTCCTCAAAGGGAAACGTGGAATCCCAGACTTTTTCCCTCTCTTTTGTGTCCTAGCCTTGAGGGGAGCAGCCTGGCTGCATTGCCGTGTGTTGGGAACATTGCCACAGGCCAAAGTAATGGCTGACTGATGATGCCAAACCGTGAGCCCAAAATAAACCATTTTAAAAATAAGTCTATTTTCCCAGGTGTTTGTCATAGTGACAGAGAGTTGAGGTTCTAGTTTGTTTTCTGTTGGGATAAACACCGTAACAGAAGGTGGGGAGGACAGTCATCTGGCTTACAAGTTACAGCTGATCATGAGGGCGGCCAGGGCAGCAGCCCAGAGAACTGGAAGGGGGAGCCCAAGTGCCTCCCCTGCCTTTCTCACACAGCCCAGGCCGCCTGCCTAGGCTTGGCGCTGCGCACAATGACTGCAGCCTCCTACATCAATGAGAAATTAAAGTGCCTCGCTGACATGGCTGCAATCCAGTCTGATTTTTCACAGCTGTGGAATCTCTAAGATAGTAAGTTATCGTGGGGAGAAAGCAGACAGGCCCTCACAGAATTTCTGTGTATACGCAGTGACGCATCTACTTATCTCTAAGGCGAAATGTATGAATTTAAGTGTACCATCTTATATGTCCTCGGTAATGAATTATTTTTTAAATTTTATTTATTTTTTGTGTGTATGAATGTACTGTCTGCATGTAGGTTTGTGCACCTGTGTCATGTAATGCCGCAGAAGTCTGAAGAGGGTGTTGGATTCCCCTGGAAATGGAGTTAAAGATGGCTGGAGATCGAACCTGGGTCCTCTGCAAGAGCAGTCAGTGCTCTTAACCGCTAGGCCATCTCTCCAGCCCTGGTAATGAATTATTTTTAAATAAAGTATTGGTCTTGGGGTGTAGCTCAGTGATAGAGAGCTTGCCTAGCATGCATGGAGCCCCAGGGTCCATCCCCAATACCACACACATACACATTACAAAGTACTTCTATTTATCAAGATTTCTAGACAGTGTGTACTATAAAACCACACACCTGAAAAATATTTGTATGCTTTGCATTGTTCTCAAGAAATGTGGTTCAAGGAAATAATTCAAATACCGTTATTCCTCACTCAACCTACTTTGACATTCAAAGCTAACGTAAGTGATTTCCATACCATAGGAGGTTAAAGACCAATAATTGAATGATTTCTTCTACTACTATGTGTTTTTTATTAGTGTAGAAGATAGGTAGGTATTTATTACAGAATGAGGTAGAGCACAGTTGGTGTGAGAGTGACAGTGGTAAAAGGAGCACTGTGACAGTCTGCATTCCAGGAAGACTATACACTGTTCCTGGAACCTCTAGGGTGGACAGCTTTCCTGTGCAGGTGACTGGCAGGCCCATTTATAGTGACTCTTACAGGAGAAGACAGTGGTCTTCCTTGTTTTATTATTTATTTATTTATTTATTTATTTATTTATTTATTTATTTATTTTTTACCAGAAAGCCTTTGTCTAGACAGCAATTGTGTAAAGTTTAGGTAGTTACTTACTAGTGAGATCATCCAGGTAGTTCTGGACAATGCCGTGTCTCTACCCAGGGTCAGAGAAATGACTGATACCACTCTTTTGACCAGTAAGGTTTCAGTTCTTGGTTTTACAAACTGCTGATTGTGAGGGAGTCCCTGATGGTCCCAGGCCTGCTAATATTTTGCTTACAATCTGCCTCTTATCTCAGACCCTAAAATGATTTAGGAGATAGGCATCCAGCTGATCTGCCTACTTCTGGCTAAAACGGGGCCCACAGAAGGATTTATTTAGGGTCTTCATTTCTGTCAGCTTTTATATCAGAGGCTGATCAAGGGGAACAAGATAGATGAAGTTAGATCTCACCAGGACCATCTCAGGGTGGACGGCCTGTAAACCGGAGGAGATAAAATGAATGTAGGATAATTTGGACAGGGTCCCTACAAAGATTATATGACATACAGTCTGTTTCACTATGGAACCCTGCTGTTTACCGAAAGTCATGGTAATGTCTGCTGCGGTTTGAATCTGATTTTGTAGATCATATGAAGCAGCCAAGACATTAGCAGAATTATTGAGGATATAAACACCACATTTAACCTCAATCATAGAAAAGTACCTCAAAAGGGCTTAGGATGAGTGTGGAATGGGCCTTGCAGGACTCTAGGGAGGGCTACTGGTGATAATGCCTTCCAAGGAAAGGTGAATTTCCCCAGAAAACTTTTTTTTAAATTCCTGCTGTAAACCAGTCATCCCTAGCTCTCAGTACAGATAAATGCCATTGACAGGAAGCTTTCCTGTGAGACAGACAGCAGCCAGAGCAGTGTGCTGAGCCACAGACGGCCACCCTGCAGCAGCTGGTTTTTGGATTGCGCAGCAGCTGGTCCCTTCTGCCAGGGGCCACTTCCCATCCCTGGGGACAGGTTCTTTGCAAACCCCACAGTGCGCTCAGCCTTGTCGTCCACTTGCACCTCCCAGTGATGCCGCCAGAACTGAATCTCAGAGAACCCAGAAAGGCCAGATAATCCATAATTAGGGCTGGTTTCACAGGAACTGTTTGGTCTGTCTTCAGGAAAGTCAGAGATGTTTGATCCTCTGAGACCAGCAGGCTCAGATGTGCTGTGTCTGTATCCAGAGTGATTTCTTCTCTGAATTTCTGCTCAGTTTTCTGCAGAGTGGAGAACAAGGCCCCAGGAAAGAGGTCCTCTTTCTTGCTTAACTTGATTGAACAGGAAACTGGGGGCTTCAGAGTCCCACGCTTGTGGAGGACGCTTCTGCTGTCTACCAGCACCTTGTGCCCTGACCTCTTCTCTTCCATCTGTCTGGTTACACCTTGCAATATACAAAAGTGGCTCAGAAGCTCAGTTCTCTATGTACCTCATGCCTGTGGTAACAGGCAGCTTCTTTAAGGATCCTCACCTGGTGGCCCTGGTGGGCAGGCCGCCGGGTGCACAGGGTACACAGAAGCTTCATGTCCTTCTCACAGAAATGGGTCAGGACCTCGTTGTGCACCTCACACAGTGGTGTCTTCTCCTGTACCGCCCTGCAGAGCACACTGAAGTAGATTTCCCTGGCAGCATCAACTATGCTTCTCAGCTTGGGGTTTTCTTGGTTTTCCAGTAGAAACAGTCCTCATCACACCCAGGACAGGGGAATCTGCGCAGGTCAATAATTCCCTTTGGTTCAGGAATGCAGGCCCTACAGAAGTGGTGTCCACATTCAGTGGTGACCAGATCAGTCATGTGACACAGACAGAGGGCACTTGCACGCTTTCAGGATGTCTCTCAAGGTCTTGGACAGCTCCATTGGAGTAAGGTTGAAGGTTAGACTAGTGTACTCTGCTAGGACGGGCCAATTTTCCTCCGATTTCACTGGTAGCTTAGGTGACATCTTGATGCCCTGGAAGGCCGCTGGCCTGAATGCGAGGCTGTGCACCTGGGGATGTGCTTACAGGTGCTCATAGCTTTGTGATGGAAGTGGTTACTATGGGCAGAAGAAATTGAAGTCAAACTCACAAAATCTTTTGGTCAGTAAGCAGCCACCTTTGTTTTTTTTTTTTTTCTTTTTATTATTATTTATTTATACATACTTTTTTTATCAAATCTAGACCCGTGTCCCCCCATACCCCCACCCCTCCAGAGCTCATGCATTCTGCCAAACATGCTATTCATCTCTTTGTCAGTCTTTCTCAATATTCTCCATGTAGAAGTTGACTGTTTTGAGCAGAAGTTCACTGTTTCAGTCAGTTCTTTGATGCAGTCCTTTCTGTGTGTTGTGTTGTGTTGTTTCCAATATGCATCACTCCCAACTGCTTTGGACAAAAAGCTCAAGGGGCCATGCACAGGAAATACTGGGTAATTGGCACTAGCATCCACAGATGAGGGATACCATTCTTCGTTTGTTTTTCTGGGACTGTGAAGCAGCCACCTTCGTAAACTGCCTGGTTGGTCCTCCAGTGCAGAACTGAAGATCATGCGCCACCCATTGCTGACCAAGTCAGGACAAACTGACGACCAGAGCAGGTCACCCTGAAGGAGTCCTGGAGTGGTGTTTCCCAACAAGGTCAGCAGAGTACAGTATGTCTGGAGCTATGGCTACATATACAACTTCAGGAAGGCAGGGCACTGGGTCCTGCCCACAGGAGAGGGCCAGGCAGCCAGTGAGAGAGTGGATCACAGGTCCTTGCACAATGAGCTGGCCTTCTGGACCACTGAGTCTTCCTGTCTTCTGCCTTCCACTCCCATGGAGCCAGGTATTTCTCACCTGGAATGGATAGATCTGAAGACTCCTATTCCAGATAATCCCAGCCAAAGCCACAATGCAGTTTGTAGCAGCACATTCAGAAAGCTTTTTTTTTAAATTTTTTTTTAATTTTTATTTATTTCTGTATGTGTATCAATGTACTGTCTGCATGCAGGTCTGTGCACCCGTGTCGTGCAATGCCGCGGAGGTCAGAAGAGGGTCTCGGATTCCCCTGGAGCTGGAGTTCTCCTGGAATTGGAGTTTCAGACGGATCTCGGCCGCCATGTGGGTGCTGGGGATCGAACCTGGGTCCTCTGCAAGAACGGTCGGCGCTCTTAACCGCTAGGCCATCTCTCCAGCCCCCAGAAAGCTTTTTAATTCATAGGTTTAGTTCACCTTTTCTCAGGACTGAAATCTTCAAGAGGATAAAGATAATATCTAATTCTCAGGTACTTAGCTATAGATGGAATTTTCTGGGAACTAGAGGATCATCGTCTCTTCAAAGAGCTCGTGGGCGGCCAAATCAAGGAATCATTTTAAAGGCTAGTGTTTGGGTGTTACATGGTATGGTGTTAATTTTTCCTGGGGAGATGTTAACAAATGTCTGTACACCACCGACAAGAATTCCATCAATGTCCACTGTGGTGAGCCAGTTTACTAGGGTTATTTACAGGACAATGGGTGAGAGAGTCCTTCAGGAGAAGCAGCTGCATCAGCCAAAGCCCATGCCAGTATGGTGGGGGGACTGATAAGAGCTGTACCCAGGCTTCCCCACACTACCTATAGGCGGCTGGGTAGGGCGGACTGGAGAATCTTCTCTCCTCAGAAGTCTTTACTGCTTATAGAATCTTGGAAAGTGGAGTCCTGTGAATCTTGTAATTTTCAGGAACTTCCTAAGACATAAATTGATTGTTTCTTCTGCCTGGACAGCATGGGGTGCCCTGCAGGGAGTTAAAGGCCAGTAAATAAAGAATTCACTGATTAGGAGTTGAAGTCCTGCTAGGCTCTAGGCCTGTAGATAATACATTGTTGATTGGAAAAGCACAAGAGCCCTTTAATCTGGTTATAGTTGGAGTAGCTGTGATTGTCCTGTGTGGCGTGTCAATAGACCATACTCGGGGTTTAATGGAGAGGTCTGTAAAGACTGAATAATTGTTTTCCTTTTTAAAAGTCTGGTCTAGTTTGTTTGCTTTTGTATTATTACCAATGATTCTACTCCTTGACTCTGCTTTCCTGGTGGGTGTTTAAGACCATGTAGGTGGTCAAAACAACATTTTTGATTTGACTATTATGATCACCTCCCCCTGAGGATTCTGAGGGGTTACTTTTCTGGACTGGGGCGGAACCCCAGGGTTCCTTCAGTTTTTTACACTAGTACCACTTGCAGGAATGAGTCAGAATTTTGCTGACCATGTAACTTCTCTTGGGAGCAGTGGAGTCACTTCCCTCTTCACAGAATGTAACTTTATTTATTTTTATTTATTTATCTTTAAATTATTTATTTATTTATTTATTTATTTATTTATTTATTTATTTATATAAATGTACTGTCTGCATGTAGGTCTGTGCACCCATGTCATGCAATGCTGCAGAGGTCAGAAGAGGGTGTCGGATTCCCCTGGAACTGGAGTTCTCCTGGGATTGGAGTTACAGACGGTTCTCAGCCACTATGTGGGTGCTGGGGATTGAACCTGGGTCCTCTGCAAGAGCAGTCAGTGCTCTTAATCGCTAGGCCATCTCTCCAGCCCAGAATGTAACTTTAGTGAGCGCCCAACCTCTGATGTCTCCACAGCCTTTCCGATCAAGAGGCTAGGTAGCCTTCTGGAATTGTTGGACCCGTTTAAAGGTGTCATATCACCCTCTGGGACGTGGCTGAACTGGGAAAGGGGCTAAGACATTAACTACGTCTTAGCTCCTTTACCATCAAGAACAATGGTCAGAAACACAGAGGGTCAGTTATACCAGTGTCAATGAATGAATCCTGATTCAAAGTTTAGCTGATTTATACCATTTAGTTAAGGCTTGATACAAACAGATTTTTATTTTTATTTATTTATTTATTTTTTATTTATGTGTATGAATGTACTGTCTTCATGTAGATTTGTGCACCCGTGTCGTGCAATGCCGTGGAGGTCAGAAGAGGGTGTCGGATTCCCCTGGAACTGGAGTTCTCCTGGAATTGGAGTTACAGACGGTTCTTAGCCACCATGTGGGTGCTGGGGATCGAACCCGGGTCCTCTGCAAGAGCAGTCCGCGCTCTTAACCGCTAGGCTATCTCTCCAGTCCGCAAACAGATTTTTAAAGTAAATCTTGATTATATTATGACTCAGTTCCATAAATTAAAATCCCAATAAACTCATCAGAAAATATAACCAGTCATCTTGAGAAAATATAAAATTCTCATTCTGTCAGGCAGTTTTCTGAAAATGTTACTAAGAACAGATCAACATTTAAAGAATGCCTATTTTTAAATAGAGAATTATATTTAGTTTTATAACAATGTACTATTGAATTTTGGCCTTAGGAATTTTTGTTTTGAGACCTGATCTCAGTGTGTTTTCTTAGCTGGCCTTGAGCTAAAGGCCTGCCCTTCTCCTGAGTGCTGGGATTAAAGGCATGCACCACCATGCCTGACTCTTAGGAGTTTTAAGTGGTCAATTTAGTCACACCCATACCCTCTTTCTTTTAGTTTTAACTTACATAAGCCTTGCAGTATACTTAACCTTCTGGATTTGTCCTAATATCTGTCTCCATTTCAGAACAATGCTTTACTTATAGAACAAAACTGTACTTGGCCATATAAAATCCTTTTTCATCCAAAAGCATTTTATTTTTATCTGAAATTATTTCCACATTTATAACCTTTTACAGCTAGCTCTTCCTTGTACTTCCTGGCTCCTTTCTGTCTTTCTTTACAAAATTCCTGATATAATTTTGGCTTTTCTCTTAAAGCCATAAAAACCTGGACCTAGGGCACATCTGACCACTTTTTTCTTGGTCTTTTTGAGACAGGATGTCCCTGTAGTCCATGCTGGCCTGGAACTCACTATATAGACCAGGATGGCCTTGATCTCAGATCTGCTTGCCTCTGCCTCCTGAGTGCTGTAATAAGGCATGCACCACCACACCCAGCTCTCCACTTTAAAAAAAAAATTATTTATTATTTTTATTTTTTTAATTTTTATTGAGCACATTTCCTACATTTCTTAATCAAATTTAGACTCATTCCCCCATCCATGCCCACCCCTCATGCCCCCCTCCCCCCGTCAGAGCTCATGGATTCTGTCATACACAAGTCCTGTCTTGCATCTTTTTCTCAGTCTTTTATGACCTTTTCGGAGCACAGGTTTACTGTTTTGGTCAGTTCTTTGAATAGGTTTTTCTCTCTCTTTTTTTTGTTCCCATTTGATTTTATATTATTCTAAAATATGCATANTGTATTTATTTATTTATTTTTAACAAATCTAGACCCGTGTTCCCGCTCATTCCCCCACCCCGTCAGAGCTCGTGCATTCTGCCAAACATGCTTTCCATCTCTTAGTCTTTCTCAATATTTTCCATGGGGACGTTGACTGTTTTGAGCAGAAGTTCACTGTTTCAGTCAGTTCTTTGATGCAGTATTTTCTGTTGTTGTTGTTGTTTCCAAAATGCATTATGTCCAACTGCTTTGTACAGAAGCTCAGGGGGCCCTACACAAGAAATACTTACAACTGGGTAATTGGCACTAGCATCCACAGATGAGGGATACCATTCGTCGTTTGTTTTTCTGGGACTGTGTTACTTCACTCAGCATGATGTCCTCTAGCTCCAGCCATTTTCCTGCAAAGCTCGTGATGTCGTCTTTCTTTACTGCTGCATAGAACTCCATTGTGTAGATGTACCACATTTTCTCTATCCATTCGTCAGTTGAGGGGCACTTAGGTTGGTTCCAGCTCTTTGCTATTGTGAAGAGAGCTGCTATAAACATGGCTGTACATGTATCTTTGTGGTAGGATGCATCTTGTGGGTATATCTCTCTGTATCCTTCTGGACAGTTTGAGTAGCAGTGGTTGTAGGACCTCTTTAAATGTTTTATAGAATTCTGCCATGAAACCATCTGGACCAGGGCTTTTTTTTTTGTTGGGAGGTTTTTAATTACATCTTCAATTTCCTCAGATATTATGGGCTTATTTAAGCTGTCAATCTCTTCTTGGTTTAGCTTTGGTGATTCCCAGGATTTCAAATATTCATCCATTTAGCTTAGGTTTTCAAATTTAGTAGAGTATAGGTTTTTGAAGTATTCCTGTATGATTTCCTGGATCTTTTTGTTGTTTGTTGTGATATTTCCCCTTTCATCATGGATTCTATTGATTTGGAGTTGCTCTCTCTTTCTTTTGATTTACTGGGTTAGAGGTCTGTCTATCTTGTTTATTCTCTCAAAGAACCAACTTTTGGATTCATTGTTTTTTTGTATTGTTTTCTTTGTTTCTATTTCATTGATTTCTGCTCTGATTTTTGTCATTTCTTCCTGTCTGTTGCATTTAGGGTTCATTTGTTGTTGTCTTTCAAGGGTTTTTAGCTGCAGAGTTAACTCATTTATTTGTGCCCTTTCTGTTTTTTTAATGTAGGCACCCAGGGCTGCAAACTTCCCTCTTAGGACTGCTTTTTAGATGTCCCATAGGTTTTGTTGTGTTGTACTGTCACTGTCATTTAGTTCCAGGAATGCTTTTATTATTTTTTTTGTTTATTTCTTTCTTCACCCATTCATTGTTCAGGAGTGTGTTGTTTAGTCTCCATGTGTTCGTGTAGGTAGTAGGGCTCCTCCTGGTGTTGATATTGAGCTTTATTGCATTGTGGTCTGATAGAATGCATGAGATTATTTCAATTTTTTTTGTATTTGTTGAGGTTTTTTCTGTGTCCCAGTATGTGGTCAGTTTTGGAGAATGTTCTGTGGGGTGCTGAGTAGAAAGTGTATTCTCTGGTGCTTGGGTGGAATATTTGGTAGATGTCTGTGAAGTCCATTTGCTGTATCGTATTGTTCAGTTCAGATGTCTCTCTGTTTATTCTTTGTCGGGTTGATCTGTCCAAGGGTCTCAGTGGGGTATTGAAGTCCCTTACTATGAGTGTGCTGGGGTTGATCTGTACCTTGAGGTCCTGTATAGTTGTGTTTATAAAATTTGGTGCATCGGAGTTTGGTGCATATATATTCATGATTGTGAAGTCTTCATGGTTAATTTTCCCTTTGATAAGGATGTAATGGCCCTCTTTGTCTCTTCTGATTGCTTCCACTTTGAAGTTTATTTTGTCTGATATTAAAATAGCAACTCCTGCTTTCTTTTTGGTACCATTTGCTTGGAATATTTTTTTCCATCCTTTCACTTTCAGTCAGCACCTATCCTTGAGGGTGAGCTGGGTTTCTTGTAGACAGCATGTAGATGGATTCTGTTTCCTAATCCATTCTCCCAGTCTATGCCTTTTGATTGGGTAGTTTAGTCCATTAATATTTAAGATAGTAATTGAGAGATGTTTGTTGCTTCCTTCCCCCTTATCATCCACTTACATTTTGGTCTAGGTTTCTACTTTTGCAGTTGTGCTTTTAATAATTTCCCTTTCCAGGTGCCTGGGGATAGCTGCTCCTCTCCTCTGCCCTTGGAATTGCTTCAAGTATTCTCTGAAGGTTTGGTTTTCCGGACATGTATTCTTTCATCTTGTTTATGTCATGGAAGATTTTTCTCTTACCTTCAACTATAATCGACATTTTTGCTGGGTATAGTAACCTGGGTTGGCATTTGTAGTCGTTTAGCAGTGGGAATGCTTTGGTCCATGTTCTTCTTGCTTTCATAGTTTGCACTGAGAAGTCAGCTGTAATTCGGATAGGTTTTTCCCTTGTATGTAACTTGTTGTTCTTCTTTTGTGACTTTTAGAATTTTGTCTTTGTTTTGGGTGTCTAGCGTTTTAACTATGATATGGTGTGGGGAGTTTCTTTTCTGGTCTTGTCTATTTGGTGTTCTCTGTGCTTCTTGTATTTGTATGGGTTTGTCTTTTTTTAGTTTGGGAAAATTTTTGTCTATTATTCTGTTGAAGATCTGATCAATGCCATTCTCTTGGGATTCTTTTCCTTCCTCTATTCCTATGATTCAGAGGTTTGATCTTTTCATAGTGTCCTACATTTCCTGGTTGTTCCATTCTTGTGTATTTTTAAAATTTTTTCATAGTCTTTACTAGAGGTTTTTAGTTGTTCTGTGTTATCTTTCAGGTCTGATATTCTTTTTTTCTGCTTCTTCCATTCTGCTTCTGAGGCTTTTTCCCATTCTTCCCTCTTGATTGGATGAGTGTTCTATTTCATTTTTTATTTCGTCTTGTGTTTTCTTTACTATTTCTACTTCCTTTAGGAGGTTCTCAATCTTTTTTTGTAGCTCTTTGCTTCGCTGGTTGGTTTCCTTTTCCATTTCATCATGGGATCTTTTCAGTGTTTCCATTACCTTCTGGAGTTTGTCATTTTCTCCTTTTAGTTATTTCCAAAGAATATCATTCTTTCCCTCTAGGTTTTTCTGAGTTTTTCATCCTCTCCCCTTAGTTCCATGATTTCTTTGAATATATCTGTGATTGTTTTACGATCTGTGTCCTGTGCTACTTCCAGGGAGGTCTCCTTGTGGGAATCCTCCATAGGTTCCATAGACTTTAGTGTGGAATTATTCTGTGCTTTTCACATATTGTTCTTTCTTTGTGCTCTTGGCATGTGGGTTTTCCTTTGCCTGTATTCTGATGCCTCATCACCGTGTTGAAGGATCACTTTCTCTGATTCCTTCTCTTTATGTGGTATTGGCTTGTCTAGATTTCAGGCTTTCAGTTTTGGTTATATATTGGGAGGTAGAGCTCACTCTTCCCTTTCTATTCAGCAAGAACTGTGTAGGTAACAGCTGCTGTGACTCCCTCTGAGCCCTGTGCTTCCTCTGCTGCTGCCAGCCGGTTCCTCTAGGTTGGTTGTTGGGCTTACTGAACGCTCCCTCTGGAATTCCCGTTTTTGGGGGGTGGGCTATGATGGCCTGCTTAGCCTGCGCCCTGGTACCCTGAAGCTCAGCTGGTCTGGGCCTGGCTGCTGCTGTGTGCCAGGCGGGCCTGGCTTCTCCTTCCCACAATCCCCTCCCAGATGTGGCCCAGTCCCTGCAGCTCAGCTGGTCTGACTCTCCACTTTTTATCTTATACAACAGATCAACCTGGAGGATGGTATCAAATCTTACATAGCCAGTTATATCTCCCCTCTCTAATATAAATCCGGGTATTTTACTTTAGATCATGTGCCCAGATTGTTCGGAAAGAGCTAAAAAGTGGTGGAGCGTGGGTGGAGGAGCAGCCTTGCCCTTTAATCCTAACACTTGGGAGGCAGGCAGGTGGATCTTTGTGAGTTCAAGGCCAGCCTGGTCTACAGAGCGAGTTCCAGGATAGCTGGGGCTACAGGGAGACCCTGTTCGAAAGAGTAAGGCAAAAAAAAAAAAAAAAGAGCTAAAAGGTCAGGCCAAGTTAACTTCTTTCTTTTTAAGGTTTGGGGCAAAATTTGAGAGGGAATCTGAAGGATTTTCAAATTTTTGAAAACAATGGTTAGCTGTGGTGAACACCAGGAGGGACTGGGATGTCCCCTTTCATTCTCTGCTGCTCCAGTTCCCTGGCTGCCAGGAACCTGAGTCTCACTTTTTTTCCCCATACATAGCAAAGCTACAATTGCCTGTCTTAGACTTTCCTTCCTGTAAGGTTCTGGAGAGATCCTGTCCACAATGTATCAGAGGTTCATGGCTGCAGGGGAATCTTTCAGTTCAAGATCCAGTCAGTACATTATGCAAAATAAGTCCCTCACAGCCATGATGCCACTTGAGCTGTGATATTATGCCTTAAGTTCAATATAGGAAATGCATGAACTTTGTCACACGGCACTAGGAACACCCAGAAAACACTGTGTGAGCATAGCCACCCCCTTTGTAGCTTGGATGTATAGAGAGACCCAGACTGAACATAGTAAGCTTGGGAACATTGTCTTGAAAATTGGGGCTGGAGAGATGGCCTAGTGGTTAAGAGCGCTGACTGCTCTTTCAGAGGACCAGGGTTTGATCCCCAGCACCCACATGGCGGCTGAGAACTGTCTATAACTCCATTCCATGAGAACTCCAGTTCCAGGGGAATCTGATGCCCTCTTCTGACCTCCGCAGCATTGCACGACACGGGTGCACAAACCTGCATGCAGACAGTACATTCATACATTCATAAATAAATAAATTTTTTAAAAATCTTGAAAAATAAGTTAAAAAAAAAAGAAAATGGGAGTAAGGGAGATCCTCAGCCCAGTCCCAAGTGTTCACATGGAAGGAGCTCTAAGAGCAGAATGCCATGGTCCATGAAGGGCAGTGCATGTCTTCCCATGAGGAAGATGTAGAGCATCCAATTGAAACTGAGTAGGGTCTTACTTTGAACACCCCTCAACTCCCCAGTCTTTGAGATCTCTGTTGAAAGAATTTGTAGGAGATAGAGAGTGGTGTGGAGTCAGCGTAGACAGTGGTGTGGATTCAGTGTAGACAGTGGTGTGGAGTCAGTGTAGAGAGTGGTGTGCAGTCACTGTAGAGAGTGGTGTGGAGTCAGTGTAGACAGTGGTGTGGGAGTCAGTGTAGACAGTGGTGTGGAGTCAGTGTAGACAGTGGTGTGGAGTCAGTGTAGACAGTAGTGTGCAGTCAGTGTAGACAGTGGTGTGGGAGTCAGTGTAGAGAGTGGTGTGGGAGTCAGTGTAGACAGTGGTGTGGGAGTCAGTATAGACAGTGGTATGGGAGTCAGTGTAGACAGTAGTGTGGAGTCAGTGTAGAGAGTGGTGTGGGAGTCAGTGTAGAGAGTGGTGTGGGAGTCAGTGTAGAGAGTGGTGTGGGAGTCAGTGTAGAGAGTGGTGTGGAGTCAGTGTAGACAGTGGTGTGGAGTCAGTGTAGACAGTGGTGTGGAGTCAGTGTAGAGAGTGGTGCGGGAGTCAGTGTAGACAGTGGTGCGGGAGTCAGTGTAGACAGTGGTGCGGGAGTCAGTGTAGAGAGTGGTGCAGGAGTCAGTGTAGACAGTGGTGCAGGAGTCAGTGTAGACAGTGGTGCGGGAGTCAGTGTAGACAGTGGTGTGGGAGTCAGTGTAGACAGTGGTGCGGGAGTCAGTGTAGACAGCGGTGGGGGAGTCAGTGTAGAGAGCGGTGTGGAGTCAGTGTACACAGTGGTGTGAAGTCAGTGTAGAGAGTGGTGTGGAGTCAGTGTAGACAGTGGTGTGGAGTCAGTGTAAACAGTGGTGTGGAGTCAGTGTAGAGTGCTGTGGGAATCAGTGTAGACAGTGGTGTGGAGTCAGTGTATATATATATATATATATATATATATATATATATATATATATATATGTACATATGAAATCAATGTGGGTCCATCCTCTTGGTTAACCTACCAAGAGCCCCATCCTTGAAACAGATTGTCTCTTCCCCTCTCAGTAGCCAACAGTTGCCAATAGTTTCTCAGGTTGGGTTGGGATTTCTTACCTACTTCCTCTGGTCTAGGCTGGGATTTTGTCTGTTAGAGCTTGGATGTGCTGTCACCATGCTGTGAGTTCAAATGAGTAACTACCCAGCTGCCTAGAAGACTCTTTCCTTGAGGTCCTTCACCACCCCAGGCTCTTCCAGTCCGTCTACCACCTCTTCTGCAACAATACCTGAGCCTTGGGAGACAGAAGTTTGATATAACTGTCCATCTACAGGTTTTTGTTCTCCGCATTGATCAGTTGTGGGTTTCTGTATTAATCACCATGTGCTGCATAAGTAAGCTTCTCTAATGTGTATTAATCTAAGCATATAACAATAAGTCATTAGGTATCAGTTTAATACTATAACTACTAGTATAAGATTAGGATTAGGCGTCCCCCCATCCTGTGACCTGTCTAGCCTAAGGTTCTTGGTCCTGATATCTGTGTCAGGTATGGGCTCCATTTTATGAAGCAGACCTTAAATCCAATTAGAAAGTGGTTGGTTACCCCCACACTGTTTGTGCCTCTATAGCTTCTGTGGGCATATATCACACCAGGCCGGTTGTTGTTGTAGTTCACGGGATTCACAGCTGGGTAAGGTAGATGATTATTTTTCCCTTCTGGCACGTGCATAGCACTTTCTGTCACTATGAAGCTAGCCAGTAGCGCTGAGGCTTTGAACTCAATACCAGCTTAGTTTCTCCTTATTGTTCAATAGCTCATATGTGTAGTATCTTCAGCAATAGGGCCTTTCCATGATGTTTTGGTGGGTAGCCAAGAGCAGGGGCAATCACCAGTCCTGGTTTTTTTTGTTGTTTTATTTTTTGTCTTTTTGAGACAGGGTCTCACTATAGCCCCAGCTGTCCTGGAACTCACTCTGTAGACCAGGCTGGCCTTGAACTCACAAAGATCCACCTGCCTCTGCCTCCCAAGTGCTAGGATTAAAGGCATGCGCCACCATGCCCAGATACCAGTCCTGTTTTTGAGAGTCTATTGAATCCGTGGTCAACATCTTCAAGAAAGGGAGTCCATCCCTGGGACTGAGGTTTTATTTTGTTAGTCTATGGTGTCTGGTAGGGCCAATGTCTTCCTTTTAGAAGGTAACACCTAATCTCTTTTTATAATCTATATTTACATACTTTAAGAAGCTTCTGTAGTAATAGGTTTCCATGTACCTTTTGCTAAAGGCCTTTAGTTAAGCCTCCGCCTGCCCTGACCTTCCATCCCCACCCCATCTAACCCTTCTTTAGTATTCCACCTGCTCCCTTCGTATCACTGGAGTTTACCTCCTCACCCAGGAGGCCGCCCCTCATTGGCCATTTATTAGTTTCCTGACTTCTCTGGATTTTCAACTTACGACATGCATATCTGGGATTTCAAAGGTACCATGTAGCTATGAGAGAGAACATGTGACATTTGTCTTTCTGGGTCTGGGTGACCTCACTCAGGATGACTGTTTGTAGTTCCATTCATTTTCCTAATGAAAAATACTGGTGAGGACATGGAGAAACGGGAACACTCACTGCTTGTGTAGGAGTACAAACCAGCGAAGCCACTATGGACGTGGACAGAGTGACCATGTAGAGCAGCGCACTGTCAGGAGTAGCTTGGACATGGACATAGTGACCATGTAGAACTGTGGAACAGCGCACTCTCAGAAGTAGAGTGGACATGGACATAGTCACCACGTAGATTAGTGCACCCTCAGGAGTAGAGTGGACATGGCCATTGTCCAGGTTCTGGCTCTGCCCCTGCTGAGCATTCCCAGAGAGAGTCAGCGCACACTCCAGGTCACATATGGCTGTAGTGGTTGAATGATATTGGGCAAGATGTTTCTAGAATTCTTTTCTTTCCAGCTGTCTTTGGAGCAGGGCATCTAGCCCAGCCTGGGGACATGTGACCAGGGCAGATCCCTCAGGAGAAAGAACACCCAGGCTGTGCCCCAGTGAGGAGTCATAGGCAAGAGCACAGGCAGAAGAGAAGGAATGGGGTGGAGGGAGTGCTCCACGCTCTGTGCTGCGAGGGGCTTCTACAATATAATAACACAGTTGTTTGAAGATAACATTGATGGGGTGGAGGGAGTGCTCCACGCTCTGTGCTGCGAGGGGCTCTACACCTGTCTGCGCCCATACCAACTCCTCCCCTCCTTCTTCCCGTTCTCCCTCCTCCCCTTTCCCCCTCTTCCTCCTTACTTCCTTCCTTTTCCTCCCTCCTCCTCCTTCTTTTCTTTTCCTTCTCCTTTAATGAATAGGTTTCAGGAGTATACTTTTATTTTTGGAAAAAAGATCCCTTTAACCGATATTTGTTTCTTTTAGCAAACTCCTTGAAATAGCAATGAAACAAACCTCTCATAATATCAAATTAAACTTGCATGTTAAACTCGCCGCTTTACTACCCCGCCTCATTTTTAATTATCTTAAAGTGAACATATGAGTGTTATAGTGATTAGATGGGTCAATAAATATAGAATGTTTAGAATAGTGGAAGGGTCAACTAAATATATTTATCTATTTTTGTTTTTCTGATATAGTGTCTCCCCATGTAGCCCAGGCTGGCCTCACTGTGTAGTTCAGACTGACTTGTTCTCGAGGTCCTCCGGCCTCCACATCCCCAGGGCCAGGATTATAGGTGTATGCTACCATGTCCAGTGTGCTTTTTAAAAATCATGATTATTTATGACCCCTCAGTGACAGAAAACACAGTTGTTCTGGCAATACCAGATGGACCGAGAGCGTTGGGAAGTCAGAGGCTCCGTATGCCTTTCCCTTTAAAAGATTTTCCTATATTTAAGTGTTCTCACTTCTGTATCTGGGAAGAAAATGTGATACCCAAAATGTCAAATCAACAAGAAAGCTAGGAAAAGCCACGGTCCTGGGAAAAGTGCGCTCTGCTGGGGCTCTGGGAGCAGAGGTGAGGGGTTTGGCCCCGCTGACCAGATCACATCTGACAAGTTCGGAAGGCTGCCTGAAGATTGGTGCCAGGCGTGGTGTCACACACCTTCAGTCCTAGCACTTGGGAGGCAGAAGCAGGTGGATCTCTGTGAGTTCAAGGCCAGCCTGGTCTACAGAGTGAGCTCCAGGCCAGCTCTAAGCAACTAGACATTTTCATCTTTCCCAAAGACCTCTGGTGTCCTGCCTCATGAGAGGAAGTTGCTCAGAGTAGCTGCAACTAAATTTCTATGACCACTTAATGTAGAAATTCCCGTGTCCAATTGGTTTATTCCCTCAACACATCTAGTTGGATACCTTCTCTGTCCTGTGTCCTGGGGATGTGTGTGGCTAGGATGAGTGTGAGGCCTACCCTTCGGGAGACTATGTCAAAGTGAAAGACCCAAACCCAGCAAACAAATTCCCTGGAGTGTAAGTGCATGAAAGAAAGGATGTTTGGTTAGGATATAACTGAAGGGGGCTCCTGCAGACAGCACAGAGTCAGGGCTGGGCTCCTGTGGACAGCACAGAGTCAGGGCTGGGCTCCTGCAGACACCACAGGGTCAGGGCTGGGCTCCCTCAGACAGCACAGGGTCAGGGCTGGGCTCCTCCTGCAGACAGCACAGAGTCAGGGCTGGGCTCCTGCACACAGCACAGAGTCAGGGCTGGGCTCCTGCAGACAGCACAGGGTCAGGGCTGGGCTCCTCCTGCAGACAGCACAGAGTCAGGGCTGGGCTCCTGTGGACAGCACAGAGTCAGGGCTGGGCTCCTGCACACAGCAGAGAGTCAGGGCTGGGATCCCGCAGACAGCACAGGGTCAGGGCTGGGATCCCGCAGACAGCACAGGGTCAGGGCTGGGATCCCGCAGACAGCACAGGGTCAGGGCTGGGCTCCCGCAGACAGCACAGAGTCAGGGCTGGGATCCCGCGGACAGCACAGGGTCAGGGCTGGGATCCCGCAGACAGCACAGGGTCAGGGCTGGGATCCCGCAGACACCACAGGGTCAGGGCTGGGCTCCTCCTGCAGACAGCACAGGGTCAGGGCTGGGCTCCCGCAGACAGCACAGAGTCAGGGCTGGGCTCCCGCAGACACCACAGGGTCGGGGCTGGGCTCCTCCTGCAGACAACACAGGGTCAGGGCTGGGCTCCTGCAGACACCACAGAGTCAGGGCTGGGCTCCTCCTGCAGACAGCACAGGGTCAGGGCTGGGCTCCTGTAGACAGCACAGAGTCAGGGCTGGAGAGGAGAGGAGCCTCTTGGAGCCACACCCCCACAGAGATAATTGTTGGCTTTTTGTTCCTACTGAATTACCAGGGAGATTTTAAAGCTGGTATAGCTGCTGGGACCCAGATTTGAGGTCCTGGGAACAATGGAGATTCTCTGTCCTAACTGAGGGAATGTACATGAAGCCACTGAAATTGTATTTTTCAACTTCAGCCAATGGAGTCTGAACTGAAAAGTCTTATGAAAGATGTAGCTGCAATAGCTTTTTCTTTACTATATTGGGGTTTTTTTTGAGGCAAGGTCTCCCTGTAGCCCCAGTTGGCCTGGAACTCACTATGTAGACCAGTTGGCCTGGAACTCACAGAGATCTGCCTGCCCGTCTCCTGAGTGCTGGAATTAAAGGTGTGCACTGTTGTACCTGGCAAATTTTGGTATTATGTATGAAATACATTTCCTGAAAAGCACATTTGTCTTCACTGAATTTACAGGGTGAGTTAATGTATATGAGAACAGATTTCAAGGACAGGAATCCGGTTTGTATTTCAGGTTTTACTGGAAACAAGGCCTCTACTTACCACGTCTCCGCTTTCTCAGTGTCCAGGTGTCAGCTAGTGTTCACCCAAGCATCAGCAGCAGGAGTCTGTTCACAGGGAGTTGTGCCTGGACAAGCTGGTCTAGCCTCGTGCTCATTCCTTTTATTTTCTCTTGTTGGGGACTGAACAGGGTCTTGTGAGTACTGGGCAAGTGAGCAACCACCAAGGTGTATCTCTGACCCTTTTTCTCTCAGTGAAGCCCTGCTAAATTGCCCAGGCTGGCCTTGAACTTGTGATTCTCCTCCCTCAGTCTCCCAACTAGGTGGGATTTCAGGTGTATACCACTAACCACACTCTTTGGAATTGAATTTTTGAGATCTTTAATTAAAATAGAATTTAATGGCATTTAGATCACCATCCCCTATCTACACCTCCCCATTTCACCCTCCAACACAGTTTAGTCTATACCTGTACATGTGTGTGTGTGTGTGTGTGTGAGAGAGAGAGAGAGAGAGAGAGAGACCTATAGATTGTAATTTGTGTATGCAAATATCTTTGGTGAGGGTTCATGCACTGGAGCCCTAGTTAACCTACCAAGAGTTCCATCCTTGAAAGAAAGAGACCACTTCTCCCTCTCCCAGCAACCACTGGTTGCCAAAACTACCACAGGTTGGCTCGGTGTTTCTCACCCACTTCCCCGTGTCTGTGCTGGGATTTTGTCTGGTCTGAACTTGCATGGGATGTGAGCATGCTGCCACGTTTCCTATGATTGCATTTGAGTAACTCACCAGCTCTCTGGAAAACTCCCATTTCGCTGTGGTCAGCCACCACCTGTGGCTCTTACAACCTTTCCATTACCTCTTCTGAAATGATCCTTGAGCCTGGGAGACAGAAGTTTCATGTAAGTGTCATCTTCAGAGAGAGCGCTCTGCATTGGCCAGTTGTAGGTCTCTCTGTTAATCACCATCTGCTGCATGAGGAAGCTTCTTTGGTGAGAGGCAAGAGATGCATTAGCCTATGGGTATAACAATGTCATTAGGACTCAGTTTAATATGATAATTACTTAGTAGACAACCAGTGTTAGGTTTCCCCTATGTCCGATGACCTATCTCAGCTTGGATTCCCAGGCCTGATTCCAGTGTCAGGTAAAGACTTCATCTTATAAAACTTTTTGAAAAATTTATTTATTTATTATTTTTTATGTGTATGAGCATACTGTCTGCATGTAGGTTGGTGCACCTGTGTTGCGAAATGCTGTGGAGGTCAGAAGAGGGCATCGGATTCCCTTGGAACTGGAGTCAAAGACGGTTCTTAGCTGCCATGTGGGTGCTGGGAATTGAACCCAGGTCCTCTGCAAGAGCAGTTGGCACTCTTAACTGCTGAGCCATCTCTAGCACCCAAAGACTTCCCCTTATAAAGCAAACCTTAAATCCAATTAGAAAGTGGTTGGTTACCCCTGTACTCTTTGTGCCACTATTGATCCTGTGGGCATATATCATACCAGGCCGATTGTTGTAGTTTACAGGATTCACAGCTGGGTAAGGTAGATGATTATTTTTCCCTTCTGGTGGGATACATAGCTATGAAAGCTAGCCAGCAGAGTTGAGGTTTTGAACTCAACACCATCTTGGTTTCTCCTTGATTATTCTGCAGCTCATGTATGAATTGTTCAGCAGTGAGGTCTTACCATGAAGTTCTGGTGGGTAACCCAGAGCAGGGACGATGGCCTATATCATATGAGGGTCTGTGGGACCCCCCAGTCAACAGCTTCTAAGTGGCCAGTATCATATGAGGGTTTGTGGGACCCCTGGTCAACACCTTCTAAGCAGCCAGTATCATATGAGGGTCTGTAGGACCCACAGTCAACAGCTTCTAAGCGGCCAGTATCATATGAGGGTCTGTGGGACCCCTGGTCAACACCTTCTAAGCAGCCAGTATCATATGAGGGTCTGTAGGACCCCTGGTCAACAGCTTCTAAGCAGCCAGTATCATATGAGGGTCTGTGGGACTCCCAATCAACAGCTTCTAAGTGGCCAGTATCATATGAGGGTCTGTGGGACCCCCAGTCAACAGCTTCTAAGCGGCCAGTATCATATGAGGGTCTGTGGGACCCCCAGTCAACAGCTTCTAAGCGGCCAGTATCATATGAGGGTCTGTGGGACCCCCGGTCAACACCTTCTAAGCAGCCAGTATCATATGAGGATCTGTGGGACCCCTGGTCAACAGCTTCTAAGCAGCCAGTATCATATGAGGGTCTGTGGGACCCCCGGTCAACACCTTCTAAGCAGCCAGTATCATATGAGGATCTGTGGGACCCCTGGTCAACAGCTTCTAAGCAGCCAGTATCATATGAGGGTCTGTGGGACCCCCGGTCAACAGCTTCTAAGCAGCCAGTATCATATGAGGGTCTGTGGGACCCCCGGTCAACAGCTTCTAAGCATACTCATTCTTAAGCTCAAGCCCTTCCTTATGAACGTGACCCGTGTGTTTGGCCCTCTTTGAGACTGGTAGTCAGCCTAGGGTTTTGAATCCCACTCTTCCTTGGTTTCTCTTACTACTGAACTGTCAGTTCATGTGTCTCTTCCCACTACCTAACAAAATGCCTTACATGTGGGAGGCATTCAATAATGGAATGAATTATGTGCTGAGCAATATTTTACACCATAAATAGTCCACATCTTGTTACTTTTGTTGCATTTTCTCAGTAAAAAGAGAAAACAGAATCAAGTGTGTTTACAAGAGAAATCCTGACCCATCAATGTCATTTTCTCTTTGTGCTTTTTCCTTTTGAATCCTTTGTAGAAGTAGATCACAGATGTTATATTTGGAGAGACGTAGTCTGTGCAAAGTGGGGTCTTGAAAAGTCTCTGAACTGTGTCTGCCAAGGTAAAAATAACCACAGTTTGCATTTGCTAGCGTTTTCATTGTGATGTTTGATTAGGAGAACTAATCAGCCCAAGTGCTGCCTGGTGGCTGGGCTGCTTTTGATGTGTCTGTGTTCTGGAGGATTCTGAAACATCTTTGTAAATAAGCAGTAGAAGACAGAGCTGAGCTTGAAACTCTTTGAAGAGGGGAGTGTGTGTGTGTGTGTGCTTCTGGAGAAAAGAGTCTGTAATCAGTCATGGCCTTCTTTTCTTAAAGATGCCTGGTGAAAGCATTTTCTTATCCTACAGTATAAAAGTCTGCATACCAGTGTCTGCTAGAAAGTGTAAGGAATAGAGATGTGTTACTTCCTTGAGTTGTTACTTCCTTGAGTTGGGAGTTGTCTGTCAGCTGTGAGGGGATTTTGATAGTGTAAGTGTTCTGCAAACTGTGGTCTGGGGGCCTAACTCTGATCCAGAAGGGAAGGAAGGTGTTCCCATCCCAACTGTGACAAAACACAAGAAAAATAATTCAGGGAGGAGAAAGAACTTATTTTGGCTTGCGTTTCAGAGACTTGAGCCCAGGGTCATTGGGCCCTGTTGATGTTGGTCTGGTATAGCCTGTTAGAACAGGCTATGGTAGAAGAAACAGGGGACAGTTCTGGGTTCCCAGCTCCCATCCAGTGACCTGCCATCCTCCCAGAAGGACCCACCACCTAAAGGTTCTGGCACCTTCCCATCCAGTGACCTGACATCTTTCCGGAAGGACCCACCACCTAAAGGTTTGGCACCTTCCCATCCAGTGACCTGACATCCTTCCGGAAGGACCCACCACCTAAAGGTTCAGGCACCTTCCCATCCAGTGACCTGCCATCCTTCCGGGAGGACCCACCACCTAAAGGTTCAGGCACCTTCCCATCCAGTGACCTGCCATCCTTCCGGGAGGACCCACCACCTAGAGGTTCCGGTATCTTCCAATGAAATCACCCTGACGAGCAAGTAAACACAAGAGCATTGGGGGCATTGGGATACAAACAAAACAAAATGTTTGTATGCCATAGTCATGTTCGTGCTTAAAAAAGGAATAAGATTAAACAGGAGAGAGAGAGAGAGAGAGAGAGAGAGAGAGAGAGAGAGAGAGAGAGAGAGAGAGGGAGGAGAGAGGAGAGGAGACAGAGAGAGAGAAGAGACGAGAGAGGAGAGGAGAGCAGAGCAGCAGGAGAATGAGACAGAGACCACACCAGCCCACAAAGCTTAAAATATTTACTAACTTGCACTTTACATTAAAAAATTGCCAACCCTTGATTTCTAGAATCGATTTCATATCTGTGGACAAGGGCACCAGGTCTCCATGCGTGGCTCCTGGCTCAGCTCACAAGAAGTAGCCAGATTAAGCATCAGAAGAACCGGATTCAAGTTTCTGCAGACCTAGCATTTAATTCTCTTTCCTATGAGCTAAGATGCCAGGTGATTGCTAAAATGGTTCCCTTTCAGTTCTGTCAATTGAGGCCACAATTCTAGGGACTTGGGAAATGGTTCAGTTGGCAAAGTGCTTGGTGTAGGAGCATGAGGACCCGATCCCTAGCACCACATGAAAGGACCTGATCCCTAGCACCACATGAAAGGACTAGATCCCTAGCACCACATGAAAGGACCAGATCCCTAGCACCCACATGAAAGGACCCGATCCCTAGCACCCACATAAAAGCCATGCATAGTGCTCAGAGGTGGGGATGAGGACACCGACTCCAGCCTGTGCACTCAGGTGACCCCAGTCACAACTCAGGGCTCCCAGGCCACCAGAGGTTCTGATCAAATGCATATAAATGATGAGTCCTCATTAAGACCCTTGGGGAATTCGGGAACATGCTATACTTGTAGATTTCATTGTAAAGGATAACTCTGGACCACCCGGTTGGCAGGAGTGTGGGATGACAACATGAGGCAGGGCCCCAAACCTGAGACCCAAGGCCTGACATGTTGTTGGTCAGCACATCGATGGGGACACCAACCTGGGCGTGCACTGAGCTGTCATTTCTGGAGTAGCTTTTGCCTGACTTGTTCCTCCCTTTTTCTGTGCAGGCATTAGTAGTGGGGTCATTGACTGCAGGACGAGCTCAGTCTCTAGCTGCTCTAGAGGCCGAGAGATTGGGCAGATTAGATTGAGTTTATTAAAAGTCTTGGTTCTCAAATCACATGCCTAGCCTTAGATGTATGACCAAATGCAGCCAAAGCTAGCTAGGGGCCGCTCTTGAGGTGTCTTCTTGACTAAACTCAAGAATAACGTGTCACTCAGGAAGTCCCAAAGGTTTAGAATCCCTGCCTGGAACTCAAGCTCAATTCCAGACAAATTACTTTTTGTTGTTATTTTGGGGGCTTCAGGCTGGCTTTGAACTTGAGATCCTCCTGCCTCAGTTTTATCACAGGAATGTGTCACCATGCTAGACTCAGACAAATTCTTTACTGTTCCAGTGTCCTAGCCAGGTCTTACCCTACCCTCTACTCTCCTTTCCTCTACTTAAGAAACTCAGAGCTAGTTACAGACTGGTAATCTTAAGGAAGTCTGACTTAGGAAAACTAGAATATTTCTTTCTCTAGATCTCTACCATGAGAAAGTAAAACCTTGATAGGGAGATGGACTAACCAGGTAATCCTTGAGATTTTTTTTTTTTAATTGTGGGCACATTGAATTGTATTAGGAAAAAACACTGAAGTTAACAAAACATGTCGTAATAACATTAGCTTCCATTTTGCATTTAATTCCTTACTTAAAAGCCCTCAACTGCCTGGAGCTGTTTAGCTTACTATGCTACCATTTACTTGTGCAATATATATATACATATATATATATATATTGCATTATATATACATATATATATAATGCAATAACAAATAAAGAATATCTCTTATGATTTTTATTAGAATGGGGTTTTAAAACTTCCTAGGAGTTTTCATTTTGTCAAAGCCTGATTTCCATGCATTAGTTTCTTTGGTGGGTAGGAAAATGCTCTCCTCACCTCCACATGCTATGTCTCTAGAAGTCCACTGGCCCTGCTTCCTAACCGGTGACTGGTACATCCTTGTTATCTGCCACTCATGGGAGTGGAACGATAGGGGATTGTTTGATTCTATGAACAGAAAGCATCATTCCCACACACGTACAAAGGAGGTGGACAGGAGCTGATGGACAGGGGCCGCTGAAGGTCTCCTGCAGCCAGGTGGTGTCCCTGTCCATCCAGTGCTCTCCGTGCTCAAAGACACTGCTGTCTGCACCCCGCTGACTGGCGCTTCTCTGCTCCATTCCCATTCGTAATCCATCGCCATTTCGTGGTCTCGTGGTTGGGTATTACCTACCATCTCTCTCTGTTCCTTAATACTCTATTCTTTTTCTGGTTTTCCCAGCAATTCTGAAAGGAGGAGGAGACTGGGAGTCCCTACTTGCCTATAGTCACTGTGGTGGTTTGAATGAGTGTCCCCCATAGGCTTTAAGTATTCAGACATTTGTCTCCAGTTGGTGGCACTGTTCTTGGAGGTCTTAGAAGGTGTGGCCATGCTAGAGGAAGTACTTTATTGGGGGCAGGCTTAGTGAGTTTAACAAGCCTTGCGGTCTCCAGTCGCTCTCTCTCGACTTCCTGTGCTCATTGCGAGATGTGACCCTCGGCTTGCTGCTCCAGCCGCCATGCCTCCCGCCACAATGGACTCTAATTCCCTGGAACCATCAATCGTAAGCTCAAATAAACTCTTCCTTTTATAATTTCCTTTGGTCATGGTATTTTATCACAGCAACAGAAAAGTGACTAATACAGTCACCTTCTAACTATTTAAGGATTCATCCAAACCAACAGCCCAGCTACTGCCACAGAGATGCTCCTCTTGGGATACAGCCATCCTGGGTCTAGGTGCTGGCATCTGATAGCAGCTGTGTCAGAGATATCTAGAACATTGTCACCACAGGGTGAACTATAAGAGAATAGCCATTTGTCCCTCCTCTTTTACCTTTCTCACTCTCCTGATAGATAGGGTTATACAGGTTCTTTGTGGGCTCCTTTATTGTATCAGATGGGATACCTGGTTATGAGTAATTGATAGAATGATCAGGGTATGACTTTTAGAAGCCAAAGACCCCAACATAGATGGGATGGAGGAGAGGCTCTTGGCAGTCCCTCATCTTTATCTCAAAGGATATTCTTACTCAGCATTCTGGTCCCCTGGGTGGGAGTAAGAGGCCTCCAGACCTTGTGTCCACAGGTCAACCATAGACAGAGACCATCCTTGCTAGAGAGATTCATCAGGACCCAACTTGGCACATGTAGTCATCATCAGTTGAAGGAACACAAATGTGGCTACTGAGCTCGGGCTGGATAGGTACCCTTAAGAGGCATGCAATCCACTGGGCTTTGATTTATCTGCCACGTACTTAGGCCTGCCTGTAATGTCCTAGCCACTGTTCAGGGTTAGGACAAGAGACATCCCTGCCTGTAAAGCCATTGACCATCAATGATGACCTCCACTTTTCCACTTTGTGGGGGTCAACTTAGCACCTGTCTGTTTCCGTTCTTGTATTCTCCTAACTCGCTCTCGTCTTGTTGCTTCCTCACTAATAGATATCAATCAAACCCCCACTGTCTGCTGACACTGCTTGTTTCTGTGGGGGAGTTTTAAGCACACACTCTCCTTTCTTACAGTGGTATCTGCACAATGCATTAACTCAGGATTGGTCTCAGGAGTCCAAATTTGAAACCTTCATCATAATGTGCGTTTGCTGTATGTGCCACAATGTTTTCCTTATGCAGCATGCATTCCGTTGTTTTGAAAGCATTTTTCTCCCATACAAGGGAAGGGCAAGATGAGGCCCCAGAGACAGAAGAAAGTTCTCTGAGCCTTGGTGTTGGGGGGATTTTTAACTGTTTTTCCCTGGAGTAAAATTTCCAAGTCCGGCTCTGCTGAGGAAAGGAAGGCAAAAATTGATACATGCTAACTATGGAGAATTGATACATGCTGACTGTTGGTTTGGAAGATGCAATGTCAACCTGCGGTCACCATTTATTAGTGTCAGTAATCTTTTCCCATTAATATTAGTTATGTACATTTAAATATTTGTTTGAAAATGATTGCCTCCATTCTGATTTCTATCTGCGATGCTATTTGTCTCAGTCTGCTTTAAATCTGTTTACTTCCTTTTGTGGTGGACAACATCTTCCTCTTCTCAAACAGTCTTATACATTTTTCTTCTGAGATTTTTTTTCCTGTTGATACTTTCTTCTATTCTTACACTTAATCCATGCTTTTACCATCTTCCTTCCTGATTGTGTAACTGATTGCCCATCTGATCTGTGTATCTGCACTTCTGCCCTTTCTCTTGCTGTCTGTCCATAACTGTAATGCTCATCTCTTTTGCTTTGGCAACTTCTATGGCTTTACAGGGTATTTAGGATAAAGTTCACATTCTTTACCTAGCATCTGTCACCAGTCTGAGCTTCTGTTCTGTGCTTTCTCAATTTAGACCCTCAGTACTGATTTATCTATCTATCTATTTATTTATTTTTAGCAGGCCTCCTGATACAGTTTTTATCTACTTAACAGAATTTCCTTGCCCTCACACACAGTGCACTCCCCTTTCCTAAGAGAAACTTTATCCAACCTGTAAAGCTCTCTTTAAAATTTTTATTTACTTATTTTTATTTTATGTGTATGTTTTGCCTGCATGTATGTACACCTGTGCTGTGCAATGCCCTCAGAGGCCAAAAGAGGGCAACAGATCCCCTGGAACTAGAGTTAGGGATAGTTATGAGTTGCCACATGGGTGTCGGGAACCAAACCGGGGCCCTCTGTAAGTGCTGCCAGTGCTCTTAACTGCTGAACCATCTCTCCACCCCTCCCCTTCACCTACATAAGGTTCTTCCAACCTTATCTACCTAAAGCACAAAGTGTTTTGCTTTACCTCCTGACTGTCCTTAGTACCATCAAGCCCACTGTTATTTACTTGGTCATAAGTTGTCATGGTGTGGATTATAAACTTTGTGCTTTATACTACTTGGCATTTTTGAGGACAAGAGGGAGATCTTTTGTGTGTGTGTGTGACCAGAGTTATACTTAATGGAGCTTAAAAACCCAAGAACAGAGTGATAGAGTGCTGAATTGTGGAGGGTGTGGTCTAGAAAGTAGGAAATTGTGGGAGTTCCCTTGGTGTTGTGACACCTGGATAAGTGGACTGAGTGTGGCCTGGCAAGGACCTTGGTCACTGCAGCTCTGCCTGCCGAACTCAAGGGCACCTTTTGTGTGACTTGTATAAACATGATTATCAACAAGTAGGAGTGCCCACCATGTGCCAGGCCATGGGACTTTGGAGGGTCTTCCAGTCTCTGAAATGGACAAAGCATATCCACAATATCCTAGAACTTAGGCTGTTGGGTGTGGGAAGACAGATCATGAATAAATAATGTCAGGTAATGGCAATAAATTCTGTGCTGTGGTAGAGAGAAAATCTGTACTTTAATAGAAGCTAGTTGCAAAAATATTCTCCATCTGAAATCAGCCCTGGTCGGGCTATGGCTTGGAGGCAGAGCACTTGCTTACCATGTGCAAGGCCTCAGGTTCCATTCCTGGCCTGCAAAAAGCACACACACACACACACACACACACACACACACACACACACCCCAAAGCATGAAACTAAAGCCCAAACCAAGCCCACTCTTCCCTGACTGAAGTCTAGGAAGCAGACCTGTTGGGGCAGCCAGTGGGAAAGCAAACATTCTTGCTTCCTGATGCCCCTTCTCTATGAGAGGCTGGTGGATGGGCCCGGCCAGGAGGGGTCCCCTAGAATGTAAGAGGCAGGAGGGAAGGAAGTGAGGTTTGGTTCTGCTCTGAGAAACAGTGGGGATGTGGTGGATCCATACAAGAAGGGAGCGAGAACTGCAGTGCACGGGGCTGTGAGCCCTGCCCTCCATGAGCACCGCCAGGCTGTGAGCCCCGCCCAGCGGTGAGCACCACCAGGCCATGAGCACCACATCCAAAACTGCACCTGCCAGGTACCCTGGGCTTGGGAGAAGGGAGAGGCCTTAGTCCACTTCGGGCTTCACCCTTCCTCACTATTCTGGACAGTATGTCAGCTCACAATGCCCAGTTTTGCCTTTCAATTTCCTTTCTTTTATGTTAAGGATTATAATTCTTACAGCCAAGTTAGCAAGATGATTTAACCAAAGCTTTTTTTCCCCCAATTTTCTCCATGTCAATGAACAGTGTTCTCTGTATCTGACAAGTAGAAGTTTTGCCAATAGGAAGAAAGTTTTAAAAAATATTTTATTATTGTTATTTTGTGTGTATGAGTGCATGTGTGTAAGTGCATGATGTCACAAAATGCCGGCAGAGGTTACAAGAGGGCGTCGGATTCTAGCCATCCTGTGGGTGCTGGGAATGGAACCCTGGTCCTCTGCAAGAGCAGCCAGTGCTGAGCCATCTCTCCAGCCCCATGCAAGTTTTTAAGTGATGTGCAATATGTACTTCTTTGATAGGTAGAAAAGATTAATTGAATGCATATTCAAGGAAAACAAAATACGGTTCCCTCTGTAGAAGCTTTTATTTCCCGAGGTCCCTTATCTCGGGCGCTTCTTCCGAAGGCCACCTCTCTAGGGGGGTGGCCTCTCACCAAAGGCAGTGCTGCCTGGGAGCTGAAGTTTGTCCGCTCAGCTTTAGTAGTGGGCGCATCCTTTTGCATCCAGCTCCTTAAGAAGAGTGAAGGGGGCTTAGCTCACCCAGAAGCTTCACGGCAGGACTTGCTAGCCAATTCTAGCGACACGGGAGAGGGAAAGCTTGTGTGGAAGCCACAGAAACTACTTGAGCCGTGGTCCAGAGGTGCGGATGGCGAGGCTGTGGCCCTGGGCTATCAGGGCAGGCGCTTGCAGACGGCAGCCGGCCCTGCTCCCACCGTGGAGCAGGTTCTACCCCCTGGTGCAGAGGCGCTTGCTTTCTCATCCCGCTCCCATGGGGATGTGCGCAGGGCGTCTCCCTGGGGCTGTTCATCTCTTTGTGTCTAAGCCCTTAGAAAGCAGCCCAGAAACTCAGCACGGTCTCTGGGGCGGGGGTGGCCCTGGGCTGGGTGGTTGTCTTGTGGCTCGTGCACCTGACCCCAGCCCCCTGACCTCCCTTCCCGGGCAGTGCAGCACCCGGCACGCCCCCGGGACCAGTGCAACCTGCGCGCCGGGCTCCATCCCTACGCGCCCCGGGCCGCCTGGGAAGCCTGGAGCCGGGTTCCGCAGCGGGGCGGGAGGGGCGGGGCTTCTCCGCAGGTGGAGACGGGGGCGGGGCCTCCGGTGATCCCGGGTGGAGCGGGGCCTCCGGCAGGTCCGGGGCAGGGCGGGGTGGGGCGGGGCCTGCCGCGGCGGCGGAGTCTCCAGGGGCTTGAAGGTGCAGGGCGGCCCGGCTGGAGCATCCTTCTTCTCCGAGCGCCCTCCTCCTCCTCCCGAAGCGTCCTTCCCCTCTGTCCTCGCCTGCAGCCCGCGCCCGCAGCCTCAGGCCTGGCGGCTGACTTCTTTGTGCTCTGTTTTCTGCCCCTTCCTCGCCTCGTGTGCAGGACCGGTTCGTTCTCGTTCTTCTACGGGCTACAAGAAGGCGGAGGATGAGATGTCCCGGGATACGTCTGTTGGAGATCAGGTAGAGGCATCAGTCCGCCACATTTACCTCAACCAACCGAATCTCAACAAATTCCGCGACAACCAGATCAGGTAGGAGAACAGGCAGCTGCGCGCAGCCCGAAGCCCTGGAGTGGTAGCTGGGAAGGGGCTTGCCTCCTGAGGTGGCCTGTCCACTGCCCAGCCGGCCCGCACCCTGCTTGCTTTGTCTAGCGCCTGCATCTCAGTCCCTTGCACCCACCATGAGCCCAGAGGTCCACACCCGGCACCCAGTGGGGTTATCTGAGTACAGCTACTGCCTTCCTCCCATTTGCACGACAATGCCCAGCCCATCGTGGGTCCTGAAGAAGGCATTTTAATGCCACCGACAAAAGTGAGGTGCCTTCTCATTTCAGGGCTGCCTTCCTCAATGCCCGGTAACCTCGTTGATGGTTGTTAGCAGCTTACAGAGCATGTATGGAGAAATGCTTTCCAGGGGAGTCCCGCAGGCCACAGGGACTCTCAACACTTCCTACTGACCCATCCATTTGCTAAGAGATCTTTTTTTTTTTTTTGCTGGGAAACTTTGCCCAGAGTCAGCAGAAAGATGAAAGGAAGGTAACAGTTAAGTGTCTGCTTTCTGCTGCCACTGTGTTAAATGCCTTGGTTATGGAAGCCTGTACGTCCCCACCATCTCATGAAGTACGCATCATTATCTTCAGATCAAGAAACTGGAATATAAAGATGTAATATATTGTACTATGCTCACATATTAATAGCTAGTAAATGGCAAGACTAGAAATGGAACCCACTCATCTGACTAGCAAACGAATGTGGCTGTGCAAAGCTAGTTTCTTAGCATTGTGCTAACACGTTTTGAAATTTCGTTCAACTTTCAGGCTTAGACAAGTTCATGTCTGGGAGTGACTTATGAGGATATAGTTTTGTGAGCTGCTCAGAGCACCATGGTCAGGCTACAGAAGTTTAATGATTGATCAGGGTCCACACAGGTTATGGATGAACTGAATTACAATCGAATGCTCCCTTTTTGGAAGCTTTGGATAAAACTTCTTTAAGTATTCTCTACCCCACTGATGCTGTGCTGGGGGCTTAGCCTGACATATTCATGCAGGTGGATCTGGTGGTTGGATGGTTTTGTAGCTTGATAGATTTGGGGAAGAATAATGTATATTTGTGGAGGTGATACCTTCATTAGGTAATGGAGTAATCGATTGTGCTGGCTTTATTTTGTGCTTAAAGAGTGAATTTTAAGCACATTTTACATGTGAAAAGTGTGTCTGAGTCCTTCTTGTAGAATGAGTAGGCTTGCTTTGAGTTGTAGAATGTTAAACGCTATGCACTACCATTTTTACACGTTAGGGTGGCTGCCATCAGAGGACAGATAGCAAGGGTTGGAGAGGAGGTAGAGAAACTGGAACCCTCATACATTGTCTATGAGAAGGAAGCATGGTGCGGCTGCTTTGGAAAGTGGCTCTACAGTTCTTCAAAAGGATCGGTATAAAGTTACCATGAGACCTGGCAGTTCCAAGCTAAGGCATACATGACTAAGACACGTGAAGCTCTGTTCAGAACAATGTTACTCCTCACGGCCCCATGGTGGAAACACTAAAGACAACCTTCAGAGGGATAAATGAAGTGTGGATGAATCATACAGTGAAATAGTATTTGGCTCTAAAAACAAATGAAATACATGATACAGCACAGACGAACTTTGAGAGCATGCAAACGGAGAGAAGCCAATAAAAGCCTAGTTTTGTGGGACTGGGTTTGTGTGAAATACCTAAAGGAGGGGAATCTATAGCACATGTTAGTTGTTCCTGGGGCTGGAGAAGGGAGATGAGACTGTGAGAGATGGAGAGTGACTGTGGCGCTAGGGACAATGATGGTGCAACTCAGAAACACATAGACCCACCGAGCCCGGTGCTGGCAGCCCAGCCCCCTCTCTCCAAGCCTTCATACATTTCTTCGGTAATGAATTCATTACCAAAGACAAAGGTTATTTTTAGAAAGGTAAATTGGTGTGAGGAGTACAGTTGGCACATCACTTTTCTTTTTTTAAGCCTTAAGCCTTTTCAAAAGGTATTTTTGCTTACGTTTTTTTTTGTTGTTGTTGTTGTCTGTTTGTGAAGGCTTAAAATCGTGACAATAAAATAGCAATCTCTCTCTCTCTCTCTCTCTCTCTCTCTCTCTCTCTCTCTCTCTCTCTCTCTCTCGTCCAAATCCCTAGTTTCCACAAAGGGGTAAAGATTGAAGACCAGCGGGACCACAGCACCGGCGCAGTCAGGGCTGGTTCTAGTCTTCCACCTAAAGTGGGAGATCCAGCTGGCTCCCTGTTACATGGCTTCATTTGTATTTACTTTGTGGGAGGAGTTTGAAATAGACATGGGATGTGTATTGAGTTGACCAGGAATAACGCAGGTACATACCAAGTGTTTAAATTCTTGCCTACCTCCACAGTTGGATTAATTCAAATGTTAACATTGAAATTTCTTAATTTGTAGCTGTCCTGTGAACATGTTTCTGAATGCACTGGATCTGGACTGAGAATTTGCATCATGGCCCTTGAGGTTCTGTCAAACAGCCTTGCATGGTTGAACACTTTCACCACGTGTTAAACAGGAATCACTAGTGGTTGTAGGTGACAGGGAGTTCACTAGAAACTGATTACAAAGCTTCTTAGCATTAGAGTTTAGGGATTTTACAAAATTTGAGCCAAGGAATTCAAACCCTTTAGTAATGCTGAAGTCAAGTTTTATAAAATACTGATTTTTTTTTTCCCAAAACTAAGGTTTTTTACCTTGGCTATCTATGTTTGCTAAAAGTTTACAAAGCTATTCAAGAAAACGCTTTCATAAAACATTTCTTTTTTTCTTAGTATAATTTTTCAGGTGTAAAGGTCAATGGCATTTTCTCACAGGCAGAAACATGGGATGTCTTTCTTAGTTTGTTTCTCTCATGTGTTTGCAGTCCTGGGGGTGGAAGCCTTGTATATCGCACCCTAAGCAGGTGCTCTGCCACTGAGCTACACTCCTAGCTGTTTTGTTTTTAGATTAACATTTTGGAGAGAAGGGCTCTCAAGGCAGAGCTGAAGGCCGCCTTGCTCTGCTGTGCTGGGCGTCCTCTGGACAGTCACTTCCGTCATCCCAGGGCCTCTTGCTGTGCTTACCTCTGCAGACAGTTGGCATTTGACTTCGGGACTAGGACAGGGCCTGGGTGTTTGACAGTGAGGAAGGGAATTGTTGAGCCTCTGGGGAGATGTGTGAGAGTCATGTGCTATATACTTCAGGACAGGAGCTGGTGTGTCTCAAGGAAGATGCCTGCCCTGGGGAATGACTAGCAGGCAGAGTGGGCAGTCACTGTCAAATGGTCTGTATGGCAGGTCTGAACTCTTCGTGATCACTTGAGGTTCTGAGGCACTTGCACCATGTATATGCACATCTCTTCAAACCTTCCCTTGTACTTGACACTGAAAGTAAGGCCAGTGTCTGAACTGATGCATGCACTGTGTTTATTGACGTTTCCTGTCAGGAAACCAGTGAATTGGCATTATTGTTATGGTGGTGAGTTTGGAAGCAGCCTTTGCTCATGTAGGCATTGGTTCTCTAGAGTCATAAGAGGATGGGGAGGACAATATTCTTCATTATTTAGAAATGAAGAGTAATCAACAGATTTTTTTTTTTTTTGGTCTTTTTGAGACAGGGTCTCCCTGTAGCCCCAGCTGTCCTGGAACTTACCTTGTAGACCAGGCTGGCCTTGAACTCACAAAGATCCGCCTGTCTCTGCCTCCCAAGTGCTAGGATTAAAAGCGTGCGCCACCACGCCCAGCCAGATTTTTTTTTTTTATAATGATCCCAAGTAATATGAACAGGCTAGGATGAGGATCTGGAATTAACGATAGGTTCTTTTTATTTTTTAAATTTTATTTTCTTATTGTATTACTTTATTTTATATTTAATTTTAATTTTATTTTATTTTTGAGATAGGGTCTCCCTATAACCCCAGCTGGGCTGGAACTCACTCTGTAGACCAGGCTGGCCTTGAACTCTCAGAGATCTGCCTGCCTGCCTCCCCAGTGCTAGGGTTAAAGGCGTGTGACACCACGCCTGGCTTAAAGATGGTTCTTAGCCGCCATGTGGGTGCTGGGAATCGAACCTGGGTCCTCTGCAAGAGCAGTCAGCGATCTTAGCCACTGAGCCATCTCTCCAGCTGTCAGTGGATATTTTAGTGTTCTTATTCACATGTTGGACTGTCCCTCTAACAAGGTCTATTTTTCTCATTTATAGTGTCCTTTTAATTCAGTTCAGTGTTTTAGCTTGTTCATCTAATCACTCAGCTGTCACAACTCTGAAGTTTAGAACATTTCCATCACTTCCAGAAGAAACCTGGAGCCGTCTTATCTCTTGTCCTCCTCTCCCCGCTCTGCCTTGCCCCTCCTCCCTCCACACCTCTCCATCCACTAATCTACTTTGCCTCTCTAGGTTTTGCTGTATCAGACATTTCCCACCAATAGTATTACACCTTTTATGTAGTCTATTTAAAGCGTTGCAAAGCTTTCTACTTAGAGGAATGTGGTGGAACATCTTTAACTTTATATACCTAAAATTTTAAAATTTAAAGATAAGCTACTTTTCACCAGAAAATATCTTGACATAATTTACCAATGAAAGGAATTAGCAATATTCATGTCACCCAGTCAGGCATGTGCCATCTTCCTGTGGATTTTTGGAATGCTATTTGAAATTGTGAATTTCAAAGCTGTTAGGAACTTCCTTCATGTCTGAAGTGAGGTCTTCAAAGCAAGTTGGAAGTGTTTATAGATACCTCGTTTGGAATGACTCATTATTTCAAGTGGGTGTTATAGCAGCAGAAATCTTTATTAAAGCAATAGCTTTGTTAAGTTACTGAATTTCTTCAGGTTGGTTTGTCTTAAAGAAAAATTGCTTTGGGGGCTGGAGAGATAGCCTAGCGGTTAAGAGCGCCAACCGCTCTTGCAGAGGACCCGGGTTCGATCCCCAGCACCCACATGGCGGCCGAGAACCGTCTGAAACTCCAATTCCAGGAGAACTCCAGTTCCAGGGGAATCCGAGACCCTCTTCTGACCTCCGCGGCATTGCATGACACGGATGCACAGACTTGCATGCGGACAGTACATTCATACACATACAGAAATAAATAAAATTAAAAAAAAAAGAAAAATTGCTTTATATTCAATGTAAGCATTTGTTAGCTTTGCCAAGGTACGTTTAAAATAGAATATTACATGTCTAGAAAGAGGAACTGAGCTTTGGGTGCTGTGTATGTGCAGGGTTATCATTTTTTCTACAGGTTAAGCATCTCTAATTTGAAAATCCAAAATTGGAAATGCTCTAAAATCTGAAACCTTTGAGAATCAACATGATGTCATAAGTGGAAAATATCACATGTGACCACATGTGGTGGGTCACCATTAAAACATAGGTACAGCAAAAAAAAAAAAAAAAAAATCCAGTAACGTTACCTTCAGGCCAGCGTGTGAAATCTATGTGAAACAAATGTATTGTGTCCTTAGACTTGCATTCTGAGTAAGAGATACCTCACCTTGTATGCTGGGCTCCAGATAGCATAGAGAATATGTTTATCATAAGAAGTGGAGAAAAACATAGTAACCACCAGCAACCAACTTTTAGGTCCCTAGTGGGGCCCAGATGGTAGGTGCTTATGGTGCTAGAGCCAATGTCATTGGATACAGTGAAGAGGAAGAATTCTCTAAAATTAAAAAAAATTATTTATTTATTTTTATTTTTTATTAATTTTATTTTATTTCTGTATGTGTATGAATGTACTGTCTGCATGCAGGTCTGTGCACCCGTGTCGTGCAATGCCGCGGAGGTCAGAAGAGGGTGTCGGATTCCCCTGGAACTGGAGTTCTCCTGGAATTGGAGTTTCAGACGGTTCTCAGCCGCCCTGTGGGTGCTGGGGATCGAACCTGGGTCCTCTGTAAGAGCGGTCGGCACTCTTAACCGCTAGGCCATTATTTTTATCTTACATATATGAGCATATTGCCTGCAGGCATATAAATGCACTTGTGCCATGCAGTGCCCACAGAGGTTAGAAGAAAGCATTGGATTCCTCTGGATGTGGAATTATGGAGGGTTGTTAGCTGCCATGTAGGTGCTGGGAGTTAACTTGGGTCTTCTGCAAGAGCAGCCAGTGCACTTAACTGCTGAGTCATCTCCCTAGCCCCTAAGAATTCTCTAATATTTTAAGCTACAGAATCTAGGTAGAATCTGGTGGTTTTAAATCTGATTATTTAACCAAGATTCTAGTAAGAATAATTTTTTTTTTGCTGATTACAAAAAAGGTCATTGTTTAAAAAGCAGGGTCTGGGGCTGGAGAGATGGATGGCTCAGTAGCATTGGCTGTTCTTGCAGAGTACCTGGGTTTGACTCCCAACATCTATATGGCAGCTAACAACCATCTATAACTCTAGTTCCAGGAGGATCCAATGTCCTTTTCCAATTTCCATGGCATTACATGACACAGGCGCACTTACACACATGCAGGCAATACACATGAAATCAATATAATAAATAAAACATTAAAAAGGCAGGAGTGGGGATATCAGTAACTTGGTAGAATGCTGACATAGTGTTCCGCACCGGTATCTCAGTACTTGGGAGGTAGAAGAGGGTCTCGATTCCCCTGGAACTGGAGTTAAAGAAGGTTCTTAGCTGCCATGTGGGTGCTGGGGATCGAACCTGGGTCCTCTGCAACAGCAGTCGGTGCTCTTAACCACTAGGCCATCTCTCCAGCCCCCCTCTAAGTAAATATTTTTTAAAAGTCCAACATGCTATTGCTTGCCTGTAATCCAGAAATGGGCAGGGTCTGAGACAGGAGGATCCCTGGGTCTTGAAGGACCAGTCTAGTCAGTGAGCTCCTGGTTCACTGAGAGGCCATGTCTCAAAAAACAGAGAGTGGCTGAGGGAGACACTCAGCATTAATCTCTGGCCTCCACATGCCACGTCACATGCATGTAAACATCATGCAGACATAGATGGAGAGATAGATAAATACATAAACAGAAAGCAAGGCTGGTGAACCTCTGACTAGAGACAGCTATCTTTGTCAAGTTTGGCAAAGAACAAATTACTCCTCATCCAGAGTCTTTGCTTACGTCGAGCACACCTACCTACCTACCTACCCACCCCCAAGCAGCCTGAAGACCGCCCTCTGTCTGTGCTATTTTTACTTTAGATGCAGATATACTTGGTTAATCTCCAAAGAAGACACTGTTTTCTGAACATGAACAGCCCAGTAGATCATGAATCCTTATTTTATAAATATCATCAGCAATTAATGTGGCAGAAAAGTCTGGTAATCAGAAATGCCATCTGGTTTATATCCTTGGACAGGCTCTTGAGGCATTTTACAGTTGCAAAATTCGAGGATGCTTGGCACCGTGTATTCCAGGTAAACCAGAATGCCTTGGCTGCCCTGAACTGTATTTTTAGAAACAAACAGAAAAAGAATGTCAGCCTTGAGCAGTTAAATACTTGATGTTTCTAAGGAAATGGCAGATGTTTAGGAGTGTAGACTTTCATGGTGATATTTCTTTATCAAACTGACCCTTGTGTGGTCTGTAATGGAGCCAAAGAAACCTCTGTGTCCCTGTGCAGAAATAGGGACAGACATTTTGAGAATTTGGATTGCTGTTATTTCACTTCTTTCTCACCAAATAGCTTTTCTTTTTCTATCCCTCCCTCCCCCCTCCTCCCTCCCTCCCTCCCCTCCCTACCTCCCTCCTTCCTTCCTTCCTTCCTTCCTTCCTTCCTTCCTTCCTTCCACCTTCCTCCTTCCTTGACACAGCCTCACTCTAGCCCAGGCTGGCCTTAAGCCCAATATTTAACCTAGACTGGCTTTAATCTTGTCTTCTTCCCAAATTCTGCAAACTCAAGAGTTTTCTGTAAACTTAAAGGTGTTTTTGGTTTTTACTGAATTAAACATCAAAGCTTAATTAATGAGATAGAACTTAAACTTTAGAGGCAGAGGAGACTAAATGTTAAATGTGTCCAAGAGGATAAGATAGCTGCTGGAAACCTGGTGAGCCCTTAGCAGAGCCTGTGGTTGGATGAGCATGTGTGAGGTGTTTCTTCTTGACTATGTCTTCCCGTCCCTAAAATACCAAGTCAAGAAATGAATAGAACTGAAAATCAGAGAAAGGGTATTTATTCAACCTGGGGGTTTAGAGAAGAGGAACAAATAAAGGGGTCCAGTAGCCCCCAAGTCCATCTTTAGGGTACTGACATGAGGTTGGGCTTCAACAGAGGACAAGAAGCATATATAAACAGAGCCAATCAGGGGTGGTCCCAGTCATCCTTGACCCTTCATGTCTTGGCTCTTGTCTGCCCTGCAAGGTGGTCAGTACTGTGTCAAGTCTTTTCTTGGGAGACAAGTTTCTCTTCTGGCTGGCACTCGGGCTTCAGCCTCCTCTTCTTCAGGAAGGGACTCCTGGGGAATTTTCATTCTTTGAGGTTCACTGTTACTTCAGCATGAGATCCAGTGGGGCGGGGCGGGGGGAGGGGAGTGTGTCTTCTGACAAGGTGGTTACAGGATGTTAGCATCATGGGAAAACTCATGGAAGTAGATGGCGACTCTGCAGGATTTTGGCAAGTCTCCTGAAGTCTAAAGCAAAAAGAAAACAACAATAAACTGAAACAAGCCTTATAAAAATAGCCAGACATATCTAGGAGTGTTAAGAACTCCAAGCTCTTGTGTTTCTGTTGGACACTGACAAATGTTTGAGTCTTTTGTCAGAAAATTGATAGTGTTCTGAAGAGAAAAGAGCACAGTATTCCCATGACTGCTGTGTAAGAAGATGGTGCCTGCTCCCCGGAGTCCAGTGCGCCCCCCGTGCTGCCTGATAACCCAGCGACTTTGCAGGACATCTGGTTGAGATCTATAGCTGCAGAAGGAGTTGCTAGCATATGGACCATGGAGAAGCCCTGTGTTCAGTATTGGAACCTGGGTTGGTCATGTAGAGGACAGCATCATGTTGGTTCTACCTGTGGTCACTCGACTCACAGCAAAAGCTGGCTCAGAAATGGAATCAGCAGTCTTTTCCAGAGGGACAATGCTTGGAGAGAACAAAGAACCACTGTTGGGATGTTTTACAAAGAAAATTCCTGAAATCCACGAGGTCAGGGTAGACTCAAATGCTGACCTGCTTTTTTCCCTTTGGTGAGAGCCAGCACACTGCACTTATAGCCGGAGTGTTCAGCTATGCTTATTGTTTGATATCAGAGGCAGTAGAATGATGCGGGGATGAGTGTGGGACATTGCTGGTTATTCTGATGGATTATCTCGTGTCTTCAGGACTGGTTATGGTGAACCATTGCCTGGACGTCTGTCTCCTAGAGTATCATGGCCACTTTCAGACTGAGCAAAGTTCTAACCCTACACTGGACAGATTGTTCTTTTCCTTGTGAGGTTTGATAATTTTATTCTTTGAAATGCATCAAGACTAGATTTACAAATAGATGTCACACTCACATGCTACCACATGGGGACCATTCACAGAGTACAGTCTTCGAAGGAGGGGGACAGCTGGCTGAACGTTACATAGCTAACAAATGGCTGAGGACTTATTTGATCCTGGGAGGGGATGTCGGCTATGGAAGGTTGAGGGGTGAGGGTGGACAGTGAGGCAGGGTTGTCTTGTGATGTAGGTGAGGTCATCAGGTGACAGCCATCCATGGTCATCTGCATGATTTAGGTGTATGGGTCCTCAAATCTTGTGAAATCTTTCCAAGGCAGAAAAGGGGTATCAGACAGGAAGGTCTGTATTTCCTGTGTGTTTATTTTCTAAAGTAATAGATTTCTTTGGCAAAGGGGACCTCTCAGTCAGTGCTGCCTGTAAGCTTCTCAGAATAGCTGTCTTGAAATATGCTGAAGAAACCTTCATATTTTAGGATGTCATATTTGGGGGTGCCACATTTTGGGATCCCACACTGTTGTATAAATTCTCTGTCTACATCAGTGGTCTCCAGACTTTATGGATTATATGTCCCCTAAGTAAAATTAGCCAGCATGAATTTTTAATAGTGCATTTAAATATCTGTAGACTGTATTATCACCACTATCTCAACACTTAAAATGCATTTGCCAAGATTCTCAGTTAAGCACTATGAATAAATAACTGTGTGGTTAGTCTTAATTATTTTGAATATTTTTGACTGACATCAGACTTGGTTAAATTTTTCTGTTTAACCTGGCAAATGGTTCTGGAGAGCTTTTTTTTTTTGTCTTTTCGAGACAGGGTCTCCATGTAGCCCCAGCTGGCCTGGAACTCGCTCTGTAGACCAGGCTGGCCTTGAACTCACAAAGATCTGCCTGCCTCTGCCTCCCAAAGGCATGCGCCACCATGCCCGGCTGGAGAGCTTTTCTTAGAGGCACAAGAGTCCATGCTAGTTTTTTTTTTAATTTGCCTGTAATTACAGCGTCAGTATCATTTTTAATTAACAATTTAAATTGAATTTTTGAGAATTTCATACAATGTTTTTATCCTGTTTAGATGCCCTCCCTTATCTTCACCCTACCAAAGCTCCCTCCCCCACCTGATTCCATGTACACATATATGTGAAGGCCTATCGAGCCAAGCTTGTTTGCCTAACTGTCCTTGGGTTGATGTCCGTCCACTGGAGCCTGGGCAGACTATCTAGGGTCACACCCTTAATTATAAGTATCATCTTTTGATGTGGTTTCATTTCATGATTCTTAGGCTGCTTCTTCATTTTGGGAGGATTGGTTTAGTTGAAATTTAATAAAGTGATCCATGAGGGTCCATGTATCTGGGACACACAAATAGAAACATGGTGATAGGGAGAGGGAGAGACTGGAGCCACAGGCGCCTCTTGTCGCCCTGCTTTGTCAGCCCAGGCTGCCAGAGCAAAGTGTCAGGGGCTGAGCCTGGAGTCTAGACAAGAGGAAATGTGTCCTGCTGTTGATGCTGGAAGCTGTGCCCTCGTGACTTTAACCAGCTTGCCCTCCAAAGGCCCCACCACCTACTATCATCATATTTAGGGCTCTTACATATTTGGGGGGGGTATAATTCACCCCCTCCCAACCACCAGTTTGGGAGCTCTAATCCTCCCCTCCTGCCACATCACATGGGACTATTCTGGCAGCTCCAATCATTCTGTTCAATGACTGTTATTGATGCTTTGGGGAGGAATATGGAAATCTCTCCCTTGTGATAAGTCCCTTCCTAACCCGGCTGTGGAGCCCTGTTGAATGGGGATACTCCCTTTCCTCTGTAACCCAGAGCCTGGCTGTAGGTTAGAGAGGTGTGAATCCCACTGGCAATCTGTCTGAGATGTGCCAAGGTGTGGAGGAGTGGAACAGCCAATGCATGCCCTTCCAGAGGGACGTGGAAGAAGCAAAGGCCATGGGTGGTGTGTGGAAAGCCAGGCCATTTGTGATGAGTCTGGCTGTAACCACCAGAAGTTTTTCAGGGGCAGGGGATGATGTTTTGCTCAGCATTGCAGTGATTTGAGTGTGGCCAGTGTGAACACACTGCTCCACAGGCAGAAGGATGGTGTGAACACACTGCTCCACAGGCAGAAGGACAGTGTGAACACACTGCTCCACAGGCAGAAGGACAGTGTGAACACACTGCTCCACAGGCAGAAGGACAGTGTGAACACACTGCTCCACAGGCAGAAGGACAGTGTGAACACACTGCTCCACAGGCAGAAGGTAGAAGGACGGTGTGAACACACTGCTCCACAGGCAGAAGGATGGAGTGAACACACTGCTCCACAGGCAGAAGGACAGTGTGAACACAGTGCTCCACAGGCAGAAGGACAGTGTGAACACACTGCTCCACAGGCAGAAGGATGGTGTGAACACAGTGCTCTGCAGGCAGAAGGACGGTGTGAGCACACTGCTCCATAGGCAGAAGGATGGTGTGAACACACTGCTCCACAGGCAGAAAGACAGTGTGAACACACTGCTCCACAGGCAGAAGGACGGTGTGAGCACCCTGCTCAGCAGGCAGAAGGACGGTGTGAACACACTGCTCTGCATGTAGAAGGACGGTGTGAACACGCTGCTCTGCATGTAGAAGGACAGCGTGAACACACTGCTCCACAGGCAGAAGGACAGTGTGAACACACTGCTCCACAGGCAGAAAGATGGTGTGAACACACTGCTCCGCATGTAGAAGGACGATGTGAACACACTGCTCCACAGGCAGAAGGATGGTGTGAACACCCTGCTCCACAGGCAGAAGGACGGTAGGCCACTGGCCTTGTCCAGCAGGAGCCAGGAGACTGAGGGAAGAGGGAAGGCAGGGTTCACACTTCAGCGATGGGAAAAGTACTGTTTCTTTTGCTCCCATATTTTGTTTTCTGTGTAACTGTTTGAACAGTGTGTTGGGAGCAGGTGCTTGATCTCACAGTAAGAGAAAACCCACTTCCCTCAGCACTGCTCAGGTGATTAGAGCTGCACAGAGCAGCCTCTGGCAGTGGGGCCTGGGGAGAACAGCTGCCTGTGCTGGGAGGAGATCAGCTCTGTGGGGAGACGATTCCAGCTCTAGAACAGGAACTAGAAGATCATCATCCCTCAGTGTGGCAGAGGTGGATGCGAGTGCAGTTCCAGGTGGCCTGCAGGCGTGGCGCTGGCTGCTCCCTAACCCTGGCTGACGTCAGTGTTGCTCTGTTTGCCCACTCGAGTTGCTCACTGTCTAATTCTTTGATAATCCAGTAACTTGATGATCTGGGGAAACACAAAGTGGAGTAGAGTGCTACACTGTGCAAGGCCCGAGTGCTTCCCAGAGAATAAATATGCAGCCAAAGAATAACGTGGCAGATTTGAAGCACTGGGGTTCTATGGGTGTGCATATTTAATTCATTTACCTGTATAATTTGTAAATATATTTTGTCATATTTAATATATAGATGCATGCATATATAAATGTAAACATATACATATTAAACATATATACATTTCTAGGCTGCAGACAGGACACATGAGCAGCTGAATTGAAAGCACGAGGCAGGGTTATAATGTTAGTGTGTGTGTGTGAGACAGTGTGTATGTGTATGAAAGAGTGTGTATGTGAGTGTGAATGTGTGAGAGACTGTGTGTATGTGAGTGTGTGAGAGAGTATGTGTATGTGTGTGACTGTGTATGTGAGTGTGAGAATGTGCATGTGTGTGAGTGTGTGTATGTGAGTGTGTATGTATGTGTATGTGAGTGCGTGTGCGAGAGTGTATGTATGTATGTGAATGTGTGAGTGTGTGAATGTGCGAGTTGAGTGTGTGCATAAGAGAGATGGTGTATATGTGTGTGAATGTATGAGAGGGTGATGTATGAGAGAGAGAGAGAGAGAGTGAAAGTGTGAGCGAGAGAAAAAGAGAGCATTGCTATTAGGTCAAGAACTTGATTCTTACTCTTGGTGTGTGGAGAGAGGCAGGTTCTAACCTATATGAGGTTATATTAAACTCACCTCACCTCCTTCTGCAGCAAAACACCAAGCAAGTTTCTTCAGATAGTTAATCTGTTCCACGTGGGCAGCTAGAGTCTTCTTGAATTGTGGGGAGGTCTTTGTCTCTCTGTATGAGACACTGAGCCCAGGGCCTTGGGCATGCTAGGCAAGTGTTCTGCCACTAAGTTCCATCTATTTTACTTTGAGGCTGCCTCACTAAGTTGCCCAGGCTGGCCTCAGATTAAGGCTCCTCTTGCCTTGGCCTCCCCAGAGCCAGGATCACAGGTGCATGGCCAGCCTTGGCTCCCGTGGGTCCTTTTCTTTCTTCCTTCCTAATTCGGACCATCAGTTTTATGGCAACTCAGAATCTGTTTTATATTTCTAAGGAAATCAGGAACGTACATAACAATCTGAATTCTTACTAGATTAAGTTCTGTAAAGGAATATTATCTAAATTTTTGAATAAAAATCTTACACTTCATTTTTATTCCAGGAAATGGTGGTAGTTTTGAAAGTATTACTGTCTAGAACATGAAACATGTTTCCAAGCATTTTGAGAGCAGAGCTCTTTGTTTTACAAAAGTAAAGCTGTTTAGCCGGGCATGGTGGCGCATGCCTTTAATCCTAGCACTTGGGAGGCAGAGGCAGGCGGATCTTTGTGAGTTCAAGGCCAGCCTGGTCTACAGAGTGAGTTCCAGGACAGCCGGAGCTACAGGGAGACCCTGTCTCAAAAAGATTAAAAAAAAAAAAAAAGTAAAGCTGTTTGCTGAGTACTGTCACAATTACTTCTCCAGTATTTCATCTTTGTTAGAACTGTCTTGTATTAATTTTTAATGCTACCTTTACAGATTCTAGCTCATTAATCCTTCTAGTGTTAGTGTACCAGAGCATATTAAATTGTTTCATAGAATGAGGGTGCCAGGTGGAGCACGGACATTGGCTTCTTTCATTATCTGTTGCCTGCTGAACGTCACCCAGTTTCACCTCACACCCAGTTCATAGAGTTTTGCTCAGCAGATTAGCCTGGACAGCAGAACAAATAACCTTTCTTCTCTTTCCTTTTTCCTTCCTTTCTTCCCTCCCTGCCCTCTCCTTCCTTCCTCTTTGATGCTCATGTAAAGTTCATATGAATTATAAACAATTACAAGTTTTGGTGTATGCGAAGAGGCATGTATACAGTTGTACAAATATATATATATATATATATATATAAATTCTCTCTCTCTCTCTCTCTCTCTCTCTCTCTCTTCCTCGTCTCAGGTAAGAGCTCTTATCATTTGTGAGCTTCATTCCATAGTTCATATAGAAGATTTAAATCTCCAGTGAGAGGGAAAGGAGGAAGGAGAATCACAGTTATTTTCTGTGTGGAACACTTTATAATGTTACCCAAATTAAAAAAAAAAACAACAAGGGGGTAGGACCCAACAAGTTACCCAAACAAATGTGTAGCCAAACATCGTAAAGTCAAGGAACCCCTCAGGGGAAAAATAACATAATGAAAGATTCTTTCTTCTCTGCTCCTTGTTAACCATTTCCCATTGTGTTGTGTAAATGTATGTACATACCTATGCACAGACCATAACTTGTAATGCTTATACCTCATGGAATGTTCACATGAGCATCATTCTTCATGGAGAACAATTTAATTTACCTGGCAGGCCATTCTACTCCATGGATACCTCGTATAGCAAATGTCTCCTTAACACCGACCCTTCTCGTGGCATTCAGATCCTGGTGGCAGGTTTTGGCCTAACCACGAAAAGCAGCTCTTGGCCCTAAAGCATCACAAACCTCTTTAGTTACTATGACAAGACATTTATCCAGCCCCACATTTGAATTAGTATTCATGAGCAGTTGTGCACTCGATAGTGTCCTTGGTGTCTAGCGTAATGGTCATGGGACCCTTTACAGAGATGATGTTTTCCCTATCACCCTGGGAGACGGGGCTGGGTCCTTGGGCAAGAGTGAGACTTCCTACCTCCCCAGCATAGCTGAGGCTGCTGTAATCTCCATTACTCTTGTACTTAAAAATGTAAATGAAGCCAGGCATGGTGGCCCCTGCCATTAATCCTAGCACTTGGGAGGCAGAGGCAGGTGGATCTTTGTGAGTTCAAGGCCAGCCTGGTCTACACAGTGAGTTCCAGGACAGCTGGGGATACAGGGAGACCCTGTCTTGGAAAAGACAAAAAAAAAAAAATTAAATGAATGAAATACTTGGAATATTTGCCCTTAAAATTGTATCTGAAACCTCTGATGAACTTTGGGAAATTCTGATAAAGCTGGAAATTTTCTGTTATTTATCAACGGTTCATATGTGTTATAAGAATGCACATTTCTAGATTTTCATCTTTGGATGGTTCATGACACAAAGAAGTGTTGTAAATTTTTGGTCATACATTATATACTTAAACAAATGGGAATCTACTTTCAGCACAGTGCTGGTATTTGCTGTAGAGTAAAGTAAGTGTTTTATAGCATCACCCTGTGATGTTCAAAGATGTTGCATAATAGAGTGTCTTTATGAGAAGCTGACTGGGTTGAGTTTTAAATCACAACATTTCTGTGGTCTGAAAATATTCAGTTAACAAGCCCCATAGCCAGCCACCATGCTTTCCTACATATCACTTGATGCTAAATTGGTTCAGCATCATAGTTTTGAACTGTTGTGCTGTGAGACATCATGGATTTAGGTATTTTGAGCTACTTTAGAAAAGTGGTCCTAGACCCGTGTCCCCCAGTTCCTGGTTGTTCTTGTACAATAATAATAATAATAATAATAATAATAATAATAATAATAAACAACTTTTCCCAAAATAGAAAAAAAGAAAAGTGGTCCTAGTAAGAATATTAGCTTTCTTTTTTATTTTATTTTAACTTTTAAAATTTATTTATTCTTGTATGTGTATGGATGTACTGTCTGCATGTCGGTTTGTACACCCGTGTTGTGCAATGCCATGGAGGTCAGAAGAGGGTATTGGATTCCTCTGGAACTGGAGTTAAAGACGTTTCTCAGCTGCCATGTGGGTGCTGGGGATCGAACCTGGGTCCTCTGCAAGAGCAGTCGGTGCTCTTAACCGCTAGGCCATCTCTCCAGCCCAAGAATATTAGCTTTCTTAAGAAACTTATGTACTGTTTGATTTTTTTAATTTGTTGAGTATTTTAAATAATTAGGACAGCATTTGCATGGGTCGTGCCCCACCACTGTTATAATATTTGTCAGAGAATGACTAATGCTGTGGTTGGTGCCTGCCAGAGTAACAGAGCTCTGTAGTCGTTTCTAAGATATATCCTCTCTCTCTGTCTCTCTTTGTCTCTCTCTCTCTCTCTGTCTCTCTCTGTCTCTCTGTCTCTCTCTCTTTCTGTCTGTCTTTTTGAGACAGGGTCTCCCTGTGGCCTGGAACTCCCTATGTAGAACAGGTTGGGGCTCAAACTCACAGAGATCCAGCTGCCTCTGCCTCCCAAGCGCTGGAATCAAAGGCTTGCACCACCTCTCCAGGTTCTGAGATGTATTCTCTTTAGTAAGATACTTTACAGATACTTTCTGACTGAAATGTAAAGTCTTTGTCTCTGAAACTGTCTTGCCATGGATGATGTTCCTTATAAAATGACCAGATGTAATTGTGGGGTACCTCGGCAAAGTGGTGTCACTATAGATGTTTACTCACCCTCAGCCTCCGGGGTGTGGCATGTTTACATTCCCCTGGCTGCAGCCCTCTCTCATTTCCTGTTGCATGCACTTACAGCTGACCTGGCTGGCAAACCCATGATAAGGTGCTTGATTTTCAACTGTAAGCTGGTTGGCTGGGCTAGGGCTCTGGTTGCCATTTGAAATTCAATCTTCTTGCAAGCTTGTTGTGGACGGCCCTCGTCTGTTGTCACCTCCATCCCTTGGTGGGTATTTTATAGGCTTATTGGAGGGGTCACATTGCACAAGGCACTTTTTAAGTAGTACCAGCTGAGTGTTTTATAAGTTTTGATATTGCCATTGTTTGCATTTTAGGTGCTGTTTGTTTGAGAATAACTGTTCCTTCTTCTTGGTACATATTACCATGGCCAGGTGTGGCAGTGAACTCCCAGCACTCGGGAGGCAGAGGTGCAGGCAGATCTCTGTGAGTTGAAGGCCAGCCTGGGCTATGTAGCAAGTTCTAGGCCAATCGGGGCTACAGGGAGACTCTATCTCAAAAAAGACCAGTAAATAAATAAATAAATAAATAAATAAATAAATAAATAAATAGCCATGTTGAGTGGGATGCGTGTGTTCAAGGAACAAACTAGAGAAACACTTTCTTTCTACAGTAACTTGCTTTGAAGAGTGTTTCTAATCTTTGCCCAAAGTTTGTAATGGGAAAAAAAATACTTGCAGGGGAAGTACCTAATTTGGAATGGTTTGAAAAGGAGATTAATTAGAGTAAAAGGCAAGGGTCAGGGTAGAGCACTCGCCCAGCACGTGGGAGGCCTGTGTGGGCTCATCGGTACAGAGGATAAAAATCAATCAATTACAAAGTACAGTGCTGCCAGTGTCGTAGTCCTGGGTTCCTAGTTCGTTAGGTGCCAACACTCTCCCTTCATGGCTTGTGAAGCTAAGTGAGAGCACAGATGTGGAACGTTCTGGACATGAGAGATCATAGACCCTGCATCTCCCATTGTGTCTGGGATGGGCAGGCTCATTGTTTCTTTTCCCTTCTTTAACTGTGATAAAATACATATAACAACAGTTGACCATCTCCTCCATTTTTTTTAAAACAATATTCATTTTCTGTTTAGGACTTTTTCATTTCATTTATTTATTTATTATTTTTAATGTGTATGAATGTACTGTCTGCATGTAGGTTGGTGCACCCATGTCATGCAGTGCTGCAGAGGTCAGAAGAGGGTGTCAGATTCCCCTGGAACTGGAGTCACAGATGGTTCTTAGCTGCCATGTGGGTGCTGGGAATCGAACCTGGGTCCTCTGCAAGAACATTCGGTGCTCTTAACTGCTGAGCCAACTCTCCAGCCCCAATGGTAGCGTGCACCCACGTTGCTGTGCAACCTGTCTTGAAACCATCTGACAAAGCTGAATCTCTGCACCTATAAAGAATGCCTTCTGCTCCCCTGCACTGACACTGAGCTCCTTTCTATCTCTGAGTCCCTCACATCAGAGTCTTACTGCACGTTGAACTCCACCTCACCAATGAGTCTCTATTCTCCCACATGATTATTTTTATTTTTTCAAAAAATTTATTTGCTGGGTGTGGTGACATAAACCTTTAATCCCAGCACTTGGGAGGCAGAGGCAGGCTTGGTCTTCATAGCGAGTTCCAGGCCAGCTGGGGCAACAAAGCCCCCCCAGAACTATTTTTACTTTTATATGTGTTTTGCCTGCATATATGTAAGTGTACCCATGCAAGCAATGCTGGCAGAGGCCAGAAGAGGGTGTCGTATCCCCTGGAACTGGAGATACAGATGGTTGTTTGTTCCCATGTGGGTGCTGGGAAGCAAACCGGGTCCTCAGCTAGTGCTCTGAACCCAAGCTCCATTTCTCCAGCCCCACATGGTCATTTCTAAATAGTGTTTTTGTCTTTTCCTTTTTTTGTGCATTTTCTTTAAAAAATTATTGGTTTCTATTTACATATGTATGATGCCTATAGAGAGAGGCTAGGATCCCCCCCATCAGATCCCCCGGCTGGAGTTCCCCACCCCCCCAATCAGATCCCCTGGCTGGAGTTTCAGGCTGATGTGGGTGCTAGGAACTGAGTCCTAAGCTGATGTGGGTGCTAAGAACTGAGTTCCAGGCTGACGTGGGTGCTAGGAACTGAATGAACTCTGTTGCTCTGAAATGACTCACAAGTTCTGTTCTGCACTGGCCTCCTCGCTGCCCCTCTGTGCTTCGTCTTATGTCTGGATGTCTGATACAGTATGCACTGTTTGAAAATAGGCATCAGGGGCTGGAGAGATGGCCTAGCAGTTAAGAGTGCCAACTGCTCTTGCGGAGGACTGGGGTTCGATCCCCAGCACCCACATGGTGGCTGAGAACCATCTTTAACTCCAGTTCCAGGGGAATCTGACGTCCTCTTCTGACCTCCTCGGCATTGCATGACACGGGTGCACAGACCTACATGCAGACAGTACGTTCATACACATACAAGAATAAATTAAAAAAAAATTTTAAAAATAGGCATCAAAATGGATAAGGAAAACTGGGTTTATATACACAGTGGACTATTTTCAGCCAGGAGGAAGAATGAAGTGTTGTTTGAAGGAAAATAGGTGCAATTTTAAATAATCTCATTAAGCAAATCAAGCCCATCTCAGAAAGACAGTTACCATGTTTTGTTGCATTTGTTGTTCCTAGATTTTATACACATATATAAAATCACGTATACATAAAATCACGTGTACATAAGACATGAAATTAGAAATGAAGCTATCTAGGGAACAGAGGGAACTAATGGGAGTGGGGAGAGAAGAGGCGATGGAGAAGTGTGGTGTTGTTCAACGTACAATATATACTTTTATGAAAAAATTTTCAATGTAAAATTTACAGCTTGGAGAGATGACTCAGTGGTTAAAAGCACTGGCTCTTCTCACAGAGAACCCGGATTCAGTTCCCACCACCTACGTGGCAGCTAACAACTGTCCAGTTCTAGGGGACCTGACGCCTTCTTTTGGCCTCCCCTGGGCATTGCATGCATGTGGTGAACTTACATACACACAGGCAAAACACTCATACACATAAAAGATAAATAAAATATTTTTTAAAATTTTAATTAAAAATAAACCTCTGAATGGCTAATAGAAAAATTTATTTATTTATTTATTTATTTAGTCTTTTTTTTTTTTTTTTCTGAGACAGGGTCTCCCTGTAGCCCCAGCCGGGCTGGAACTCACTCTGTAGACCAGGCTGGCCTTGAACTCACAGAGATCCGCCTTCCTCTGCCTCCCCAGTGCTAGGATTAAAGGAGTACAGCCCGGCGAAAAATATATTTAAAGGAAATTCCCGAGAGCTGTGCACTCTCTCTAGAGGCTGTGACTTCACAATCCCCATCTTCAAGCCAAGCAGCCACGATCAGCTGGAACAGGACAGCACAGTGTGCTGGGTGTGGGGACAAGGTTTGCGGCTAGAGCTGCTTTCGGAAAGTGGGTGGGTCTTCTGCCCTGAAACAGTTGAGTCCCTGAAGTTTCCCTTTGTGACTGGAACCCTGCTCCACGCTGCTTCCCCGCTGCCTTCTACATTGCCAGAGGAGAGCATTCTAGAATGGCTGCCGTGATTCCCTCTGTTCACGGCTGCCTGCTGCTTGTGTCTGGTGGTGTCTACAAGGCCGCTCTCACTCTGCCTTCCTGCTCTCCTCCCAGAGTTCCTTGTCCTGAATCCCAGCCTTGGCCCTTGACGGCCTCTGGCACCCTGCGTCTTCCTATTTTTGCCGCTGGTGTGCTCTGTCTTCTGAGGCCCAGCTCACATCTGTGAAGAAGTGTTTTCTTCCTTTTCTCCTACCCTCCTTTCACAGAAGGTGTGTCATGCATGCACCACACATAAATGGACCATACACCAATGTACTATGCACCAAGCGCCATTGCCCCACGCACCAGTGACACACACACCATTGCCCCACGCACCGTTGCCCCACGCACCGTTGCCCCACACTCCAGTGCCCCATGCACTGTTGCACCATGCACCAGTTCCCCATGCACCGTTGCCCTACGCCCCAGTTCCCCATGCACCGTTGCCCTACGCCCCAGTGCCCCACGCACCGTTGCACCACGCACCAGTGCCCCACGCACCGTTGCACCACGCACCAGTGCCCCACGCACCGTTGCCCCACGCACCGTAGTGCCGACTCCCAGTCGCAGAGTGGGTGGGACCTAGCGGCTCCTGTCTGCTCTTGGTCTGACTCTCCTGCTCTGCTGTGTCAGCTTTGATGTCAGTCATCTTCCTCCTGCTTCCTCCTCAGCATGGGGCTCAGTTTTGGGCCAATAGGAAGACGAAACCTTTTGCTGAAGGACTCTGCTAGACAGGTCAGCGTAGTCCAGAAAATAGGAATTGCTGTAACCCACTTGTCTTGAGCCTGAACTGCTTACTGAACAAAGTCGACACCCCCAAAGCGATGTGCAGTTCCTTAAGCTTCTGAAGGGGCCGCGCTGTATGGTTTGGGCTTTCTTAGATAGGGTACCTCTGAAAGAGGGGCCTCATCAAGTGCTTTTAATGCAGGTACTTCTGACTTAGCCCGAGGTCTGTCCGAAGCTGCAGGCTCATTTGGTGTCAGGAGAGTTTTAAATGTGCTCATTCCACAAATGTATCTTTTGGTACTTAGCATATGGAGTGTGCTGGTGCTGGATAGCCGGGGACACGGTGGTGGAGAACTGGGCCAGCTGGACCTTCATACACCTGACCTTCGTATTAGTGTAGAAAGAATGAAAGAGGACAGAAACCTTGAACAGCACGGGCCGCATTCTCCGTTTCCGGAGCTGAGCTCGTTGTCCTATTGACCACTCAGTCTTCTGCTTGTATCCTTTCTCTTAAAAGCAGAGCTGGTGACTGGAGGGAGATTCAGAGAGCAACCTTCTAGCACCTTCTTCCTGGGCCACAGAAGCCCCTCCATGCCTCCCAGCCTCCTCAGGCTGCCCGCCTTACAACTTTAATTCCAAGGGCACTTTCCTCTTAAATGCTCCTTGGGGAACATATCACACATAAGCCAGGGCACAGGGCTCCTGTGCCTGTCTCAGTTCGCAAGGGGCCATGGGAAGGAAGGGTGGAGCCACTCTTGTCGTGTGTCCCCTTCACACGGATGAGGAGACACACAAGAAAGGGGTGATGTGTGCATATCAAATGTCTATATGCTGCGTGCCTCAGTTTCTCTCACAGAGTGTGGCACTCTTGGCGGCACCCTTAGGACACCGCAGCGACCCTCAGTTTCTCTCACTGTGTGGCACTCTTGGTGATACCCTTAGGACACCGCAGCAACCCTCGGTTTCTGTCACTGAGTGTGGCACTCTTGGTGGCACCCTTAGGACACCGCAGCGACCATCAGTTTCTCTCACTGAGTGTAGCACTCTTGGTGGCACCCTTAGGACACCGCAGCGACCCTCCAGTGCGAGGGCAGAACCATTAAGTCAAACCACTACATTTTCATCTTATTTTCTTGGTCTGGCTTCAGTTTTAAAACAACAACAGGTTACCCTCTTAAGAGCCAGGTGCCCAGACTGGGCGTGTTTGGAATCGACTCTGAGCCAAGACTGGTCCCCTCCCAGGTCTCAGAGCGCGGCATTTACCTAGATTTACGCAGCAGTTGTGAAATAAGTAATGTCCATGGGAGCACATAAAGCACTAAGAAGAGTAGAATTTGAAAACCACAGTTCTGCTGTCATTGTGATTTTTTTCTGAGGTTGAGGATCAAGCTCAGGGGCTCATGTGTGCTGTGAGCATGTTCTGCCACCCAGCTACACTCTCAAGCCCAAATTTCTTCAGTTTTATGTGACTAGTTGGAGGTTTCCTATCTACCATTCAAAACGCTGAAAAATATGAGCTATGAGGTACCAGGTTTTTTGTTTGAGAATTGTAAATTTTAGGATACACAAAGCTCTAGTCAATTAATGCTAAATTTATTGGTAATTTTTGTTGTTTTAAAATTGAAGGCCAAATTAAAAAAAATAAGATGAGACAGTAGTGGTATAATGTAGCGATTGTCTAACTCAGACCTTTGCAGTGTGCTGATTTTGTTATCTTTCACTCAGTAGTCACTTGGACATAAATATTCTACTGGCTTGGGAGCATAGCATTAAACTGTAAATAGCTGTGTAACACCTGTTGAATAAGTAATTTTTCTTTTCTTTTCTTGTAGATAATCGTTTTTTATTATTTTACTTATTGTTGTGATTTGATATACTTTAATAAAGACTTTATAATGAAGTTTGGCTTTGTTTGCAGTATAGGGAAGGGAACCAAGGACTTCGTATGTGTTAGGCAAGTGTTCTTTCTCTGACTATACCGCCAACACTAATAAAATAATTGCTTTTTTTTCTAGTCAGTTTTATATGCTTTTATTTAAAGATGAACTTTGGCCTGTAGAGGAGGGGGGTTGGAGCCAAAGGTGACAGGCACATCACACTGACAGCCAGCGCCTCACGGTGCATGGCTCTGAGCTCTCAGCTGTGAGATGTCTTCCTGCACAAGTGACACTTTATCTCTTAAGGTGTCAGTGTCCTCCTGTGTAAGATGAAGGGTGAAAATCCGAGTTTTCACCATGTCTCCCAGTTCTGAAGTCCTGTGGGTGAATGGGCCACGTTCCGATAGCAAAGTCTACCTCGATCCAGTTGCTGGTCTCTAGTGCACCATCTTAACTGCTTTGAGGAGATGCTGGGGACCCCTGGGGGTCTCACTTGGGTTCTTTTTGTGCCTTGGCATAGTGTGGAGTAGCCTGTGGGTGTGGCCACCTCTCTGTCCCTGTGGCTTTGGTGGGGATTGTTTCAAACTCCCTTTGGACTGTAATCACTGTATTCTCAGTAGGCTCTGAGCTTATTTTGTTCACATTTTATTGTATTTCTTAAATCTGTATTTTTATTCTATATAGTTAGTTGGTGTGGTTGTAGCATTAATCTCAATTACAATTTTTTGGCGAATTTACTCATTTTTTTATTGTGTTTTGTTTCCTTTGAGACAGTCTCACTTGTGTGACCCCGACCTGCCCTGAATTGAGACTCCTCCTGCCAGGCCTCTCAAGTGATGGTTTTAGGCTTGCATCTCCGGGTTGCTTGTGAATTTTTTAATTTTTTTTTGAGACAGGGTCTCCCCGTAGCCCCAGATAGCCCAGAACTCTCTGTGTAGACAAGGCTGGTCCTCATCTCCCAGAGATCTGGAAGATTCTGGGGAGACAAGACGGACAGGTGGTGGAAGATGCTGGGGAGATGAAATGGTCAGGCGGTGGAAGATGCTGGGGAGACGAGACGGGCAGGTGGTGGAAGATGCTGGGGAGACGAGACGGGCAGGTGGTGGAAGACGCTGGGGAGACGAAATGGGCAGGTGGTGGAAGATGCTGGGGAGACGAGACAGGCAGGCGGTGGAAGATGCTGGGGAGACGAGACGGGCAGGTGGTGGAAGATGCTGGGGAGACGAGACGGGCAGGTGGTGGAAGATGCTGGGGAAACGAGACAGGCAGGTGGTGGAAGATGCTGGGGAGAGGAGACGGGCAGGTGGTGGAAGATGCTGGGGTGGGAACAGGGAGCTTCCGATCCTCCAGGGCATGCCTGAGCTCAGGTGGTTTACAGATGTGGCTGGTGAGAGGAGAGACCTCTTGCTAGATCAGGCTACACACACTGTAGGTGGGCACGGGAAGGCAGTCTGTGTTGAGGACACGGGTGAGTCAGGTCAAGGTAAAAGCTTAGTTTACCCCAGGAATTGGGACAGAGCAAAGCACAAGGAGGGAAGGCTGTAGAGACCAGAAGAGAGAGGGCAGGGATGGCCAGAGTGGAGACTGGAGAAGCTGTCAGTGTTGACGGCACAGAGAACCTATGTGTGGTAGGAAGCAGCTGGGATAATGCATGGGGGTTGACGTTGTTCAGAAACCTACTTAGTATTTCTGCGTCATGTAAGATAGCTTTGTTTAATGCCTTGCTAAGTACTCAGCGAAAGAGCCCCCAGGCCTGCTGCATAGACTGAATAGGAGATAAAATCTTGGCATGGGAGGCACAGGTAGAGGGTAATGTTGACCTTTCAGCTGCTGCCCAGGACTCCTGCTGGCAGGGTTGAAACAGTCATAGACCCTTTGCTGGGGCCTTAACCATGCAGCCCAGGGAGTGAAAGCCCGCATGGTGGGGAGGAGTGTAGAGGGATTGCTCCCCAGGAGGGGGAGGGGCGAGCCTGGCTTTGGTTTGTTCTGTTTGGACTTGGAGCAGACAGTGTCATGGGTGTCAGCACCCATGTCTTAGGGGAGTTCTGCCTCACAGGACCTTCCTCTGTGTCTGAAAACCTGAAAGAAGCGTGGACGTGGGAAGGGGTTCTGTGCTTTCATCACGGCTGGCAGAGCCTTGCTGTGCATCACAACACCAGTGCTGAGCGTGAGGCTGAGCGTGAGGCTTCGCCGTGCTATCTGGGGAATGGTGGGAAGGGCTGTAGTGTCTTTTATTTTTAATTATGTGTATGTGGGTGTCTGTGCACAAGAGTGCAGTGCTCTCAGAGGCCAGAGAGGGTGTAGGATCACTGGAGCTGGAGTTACAGATAACCGTGAGCTGCTTTTCGTGGGTGCTGGAATCAAACCTGGGTCCCCTGCAAGAGCAATGTGTGCTCTTAACCACGAGCCGTCTCTCCAGACTCCTCCTCCTTGGTTGTTTGTGTCCTAGCTACACAGGACTGATGGTATTATAAGCTCTTTGGGTGAGTTGATGTTACTTGGTTCTCTTGCATGTAGGCCTTCTTGCAGCACTCTAGGGTTGGCTGGCCCAATGTGGAGATGGTAGTACTGAGACCAGGGAATAAGTCCTGACCCCGTCTCCTGCACCTGTGGGTCTGCAGAGAACTGACCACCTCTGGCAGGTGTGTGTTCCCACTGTAAGGTGGGGACTAGAACTCAGGTTGACTGACATGTGTTAATCACATGTTCTGAGAACTACTGTGCAGTCTAAGACAGGCCATGTGTTTAAAGAACACAGGATATGCTGAATTTCTGCGAAGCATATAGGCATTACACTTAGGCTTCATGTCATTAAAAACAGAACTAAACTCAGAGCAATTGGGTAAAAGCACCACTTTTTAGGTTTGACTTAACCACTCAGTAGAATGGTTAGGTTTAGAGCTAATTTTTGCCAAATAAGCATCTTGACTACTTAGGAAAATAAAAAGTTTGATAGCTGACTGAAAATTGACTCTGTACTATTTAATTTGATTTAGACAAAACCTTTTGCAGATGTAAGAGGAAAGTAAGATTTTTGTGGAATATGAATTATGAGTATTTCTTTGATTATGCAATGTTAGTTCATTTTCTCTTTAAGTGAGAGAAATTGTGGGGTTGTTAAGCCAAATTAAGCAAATATCTGTAATTTGGACTATTGTTTTTTCGTAGTCTCACTTCTCTCTTTAAAGTCACAGTAAGATTTCTGTTCATGAGCACCTGTCCATCACAGTTGTTTTGTGTTTCACCCGCTCTGTGGACACCTCCTCTGGAGACAGGCTGGAG